>CAJFCO010018254.1:0-14791 GCA_904066015.1 Synergus gifuensis
GGCAACACAAAGTGATTTTGCTTCATGATAATGCACCATCACACACAACAAAACTGGTTAAGGAAACGATTGAGGCATTTAGTTGGAAAATACTTGCGCATGCGGCTTACTCACCAGACATGGCTCTGTCCGATTACTACTTATTTGCATCGATGGGACACGCACTTGCTGAGCAGCGCTTCACTTCTTACGAAAATGTACGAAAGTGGCTCGATGACTGGTTTGCCTCGAAAGAGCAACAGTTTTTTTGGCGTGGCATCCACCAATTGCCAGACAGGTGGGAAAAATGTATAGCTAGCGATGGAGCATACTTTGAATAGAATATTCTTTATCATTTTTATACAATAAAAGTGTATTTTTTATACAAAAATTCCGGTTTCATATTTACACACCTGGTATATATATATATATATATATATATATCACATACATATATTTTTTTTTTAAATTAATAATAATAAAAGTTAATATTTCTTATAAATTGGTTTTTAATTTAACATTCACTCTACACTCATCCATCGATTTAAGGCTACTCTCAGAGGTAGGCGGCCTAAAATCAAACTCAATTAAAATGGGACTGACTGTGAGAGGTCACTTTCATCGCGGCAGTTCAGTGTGAGATTTCAAGGGACGCTCGGGTGGGCGCAGAATCAGCCAAGCGTTAAGGGCAAATACCAAATTATGACGTCACGAATTACCGACCGGACAATGTATTTCTTTTCCAACTTCTTATTTTTAAACTAAATAAAATATCTCGTTGAAAATTTGAGAAATGAAGGAAAATATATTTACCAACTGCTGTCTGGTCCTTTGGAGCTCTTATTTTACATGAAAAATATATTTTTCATAAATTTTCCATGTCCACCATAGCAGACCATATAGTCTTTGTAAATCATGGTAAATCATCATCGTCTGCTATAGTGGACACTGAAAATGGAAAATTTGTGAAAAATATATTTTTCATGCAAAATACGAGCTCCAACTTAAAAGGGCCGTGATTCGGGATGCGGTCAATCGGTAGATGAGTGTCATTAAATCGAAGAGAAAGGTGCGCGCCTTGGCGCACGCAAGACATCTAGTATATTATATATAGCTTTTCTAAATCCGGCACATTTACTATAAGCTAGAGAATTGACGAGTAAAAAAGTCATTCCTGATGTCCAAAATCAGACCCTGGCACGTGACAGGAATTACTGTGACAGGAATGACGTTTTCACCTTTCAATGCAAGATAGGCAGCCATTTTACTCATTTAAATCCCTTCAGAGACCCAGATCATATTAATGCAGCAACGATGTATTGCCTCCCAATCATTTTATAATCATTTTTATTAATTATTAGTGGAAACAGAGAGTGACAGGAATGACGGGGAATAAAGTCACGCATCGATTTCGCACTCATAATCACTGAATTTTTCGAAAAATAAAATAATTTACTCACCAATGACTATCCTTCAGAGTAACATGAGCCTCACTGAAACAATATGATGCAACAGAGCACTCTTGCGGTCTATTTTCCTACCGCTAGGCGGATATTTCAAAGTGGGCGTTCGCCCGATTCAACTCCCTGGGTACAAGACTTCTGAGTCTAATTAAAATACAAAAAAAAAAACAAACAAATCTTCTTTGTAGAATTCAAGAGATGGTTACTGTAGCATATTATTGCCCTATTAGAAAGGCTGAAAAATTCAGTGGTTATAGTAAATATATATGCATGAAATTCACTTTTTACCCCTGGGGACACGTGACAGGAATGACGATGGAGCCATACTTCATGGAATAAATAGAAAATATTCTGAACAGCGAAAAAAAATATGAAGGCTAAATAAAGTACTATTAGAATAATAGCGGACAACAATCAGTTTTTTAATTTAAGCAATATACTTAGATTAATGGCTTGGGGACACGATTTGTCCGCCGTCTTGCAAAATGATCTTAAAAAGAATGATAAGGAAATATTGTACTTTGACGGTTTTGGTAATCTTCAACCAGTAAAAAAACTTGTCTAGTATCTGGGCGTTGGTAGCGTCATAAAATAGAATCATGACAGATATCAAGATTATAATACATTTCAGTGTGACCATTTATGTATTAAATTCCTGTGGACAACTTAAAATAAAGAGTAAATATAGTCTATATAAGTTCAAGTAATTGCTTGCATTGAATCAGTATACAGAAAGACATCATCAAGGATGAATCGTTCACTCTGACTATTTCAGGCAACTCATCTGTACTTGAAGCAGAATATTTTCCACCAATAGAACTTTCACCAAACAAAAATGATGCTCTAGGTCAGATTGAACTACTCACTTTCAATTCTATTCTTAACTTTGATGTAGGAAAGAATGAATTTTTTATTGGTGATGAGGTGGTAACTATACCCCCAGGTGGCTATGAAATTGAAGAGATTGAAAAAATTTGTACAAAAGAATTTGGAAACTAAAGATATTACAATAATTATTAGGCCTAACAAACGTTGCGTAGTGAAATCAAGAGTAATCTTGAAATTAATTTTAAGCCAAACGATTTTATTGGTCAACTTTTGGGATTTACACCACATGTTCTTGAAGATAATAAGAATCATACATCAGAATCACCAGCAGCTATCCTCAAAGTGAATGCTCTCAGAGTTGAATGCAATATTACAACCGGATCTTATATTAACAATCGTAAAGTCCACACAATTCATGAATTCTTTTTAATAGTTCCACCTGGATATAATCATTGAAGTGCCATCACATGTCATTTACCTTCCGACCAATAATATGCAGCTCCGCATTGTTGATCAGGACGGAAACTTGGTGAATTTTCGAGGAGAAACTATAACAATTCGATTACATGTAAAGTCAATATGATGGGTATTGTTTATAATCGCAAAGTGGGTGGAGGCTATATAAGCAAATCACCATGTCAGAAACCAATCCTGAAGCAATTATGTAGGCCTCAGGGTCGTACAAGAAAGAAGAAGAGGAAGAAGAAGAAATATCGACGATTAATTTATACATTTTTTACCTGTCGCTGTTATAAATATGGAAGAAATACTACGGTTAACATTCAAGCTCCAGTGAGCTATTATGAATCTCTAGCTCACTATGAGATTCATACTCATCAGTCTTATGCTTCATCATCACTTAACAATAGTGATGAAGTAAGAATTGCAGCTCCACATTAAGATTTATGCATTCTTCCATGCAAATGCTCATTCACAGAAAAAAAAAAGATTTGAATCAAGCCCGAAAGGTCTAGTTTGTGTTACAATTTAAGCCAGTTTTTGAGCTTAAAACTAAATTTAAGCCTAAAAACTGGTTTGAAATGTAACGCAAACTAGACCTTTCGGGCTTGATTCAAAACTTTTTTTTTAGTGTGTTGCATGTACATTAGGGAGGTCCTTATTTACTCTTTGTGGTTTTTTTTCTCGATTCCTCTTGGACTCACCCCCCTATTTTGTTAGAATGACTATGTCGCGTTGGGACGAGATATATCATTTCCATGGTAGTTTTCTGTGCTGAATCCAAATCTGACCTCCGTTTTTTTCGTTGATCTCAAATTTTTGAGTTTTTTTAAGTTAAAAATTTTTTCGAAAAATCACAAATCGTGTGATAAAAGATTGAAAAAATTTTTTTCTCGAAAAGCGATACATTCTTTCGATGCGTTTTTTAACGCAGAATCCATTGGTCTTTTTGTTTTTTCGATATCTCATACAGTTTTTGAGATATTTTTAAAAAACCAAAAAAAAAACACGAAAAAAAATGAATTTACAAAAATCCTTATATTTAAGTGAATAAATTTTATTTTTTAGTCTCTCAGATCTCATTCTCTTTGTCTTTTGATGCAGAAAAAATTTAAAAAAAGTTTACAGTTCCAGCTGTAACGGTTCAGAAGTTACATGACAGAGAATTTGTCTCTTTCTATAGAGTTCCCAATTTGACGGTTTACAAGTACTCGAGACGAATCATTGTACTTTTTCTAATATCTCATTGCAGTAATGTCTTTAATATTTGCCATAAGAATAATAATAATAATAATTAAAAAGTTTTAAAAATATATTTATAAGCTGCTACTTATACTCCCTAGAAACTTTTTCTTTTGCATGCTCGACGGTGATGAGCATTTGGTTCATCAGTCATGAGCCTCCAGCAGTAGTCTGCTAAAGTGTTCACACTCCAGTTACCTTGGTATCTCTTTTCGATTTCAGTGATTTCTTGATGAAACCGTTCCCCGTGTTCATCACTGACTGCCCCTAAATTTTCTGGAAAGAAGTCCAAGTGCGAGTGAAGAATGTGAATCTTTAGTGACATGTTCACTTTCATTTCCTTGAAGTTCTGCAGCATAGTGTTTATCAGGTGTTTGTAGTTTCTGGATTTTGTGTTCCCCAAGAAATTTTGTATGACTGTTTTACTGACAACAAAGTTTTCCTCTCAAGGTCCGTCAAGATTGTTTCAAAATCACAATCCAACATTAGTTGTCGGATTTGGGGTCCTTGAAAAACTTCTTCCTTGATTTTAGCTTCACTAAGTTTAGGGAATTTTCTTTTCAAGAAACGATGACATTCTCCATTTTTATCCATTGCTTTGATAGCAAAGCAATGGAGGAGAAATGGTGGGAGAAATGTTTTGTCTCATTTTTAGTGGGATGAAAATACCGCAAACGTAGCAAAAGCTATCGGGATGATTTTTGCAGCTTTTCTGAATTTTGCAATCGTTGCAAACTGAGGCTTGAATAAAAGCTTAGCGCAAATATATTTTAATTAAGTAGAAATAATTCTAGTTCTATAACAGGTACAAGGTAGCATATATTGTGACTCCACAGAGGTCTAGAATCGAATGAAGATCAGATAGCGCGGAGAACGAATAGGGCGATATGAACAAGAGTAGTGTGATAATGGAGGGGAGTGAAGTGGAGGGGAGACGCGCATGCGCCATGAACACTTTTCTTCCACACAAAGCTCTGTAAATATGATAAATATTGCAAATATTAAAGACATTAGTGCAATGAGATATTAGAAAAAGTACAAAGATTCGTCTCGAGTACTTGTAAACCGTCAAATTGGGAACTCTATAGAAAGAGACAAGTTCTCTGTTATGTAACTTCCAAGCCGTTACAGCTGGAACTGTAAACTTTATTTAAATTTTTTCTGCATCAAAAAACGAAGAGAATGAGACCTGAGAGACTAAAAAATAAAATTTATTAACTTAAATATAAGGATTTTTGTAAATTCATTTTTTTTCGTGTTGTTTTTTGGTTTTTTAAAAATATCTCAAAAACTATATGAGATATCGAAAAAACAAAAACACCAGTGGATTCTGCGTTAAGAAACGCATCGAACGCATATACCGCTTTTCGTGAAAAAAATTTTTTCACCCATTTATCACACGATTTGTGATTTTTCGAAGAAATGTTTAACTCAAAAAAACTCAAAAATTTGAGATCAACGAAAAAAACGGAAGTCAGATATGGATTCAGCACAGAAAACTACCATGGAAATGATATATCTCGTCCCAACCCGACATAGGTTATATTTTGTTGCCCAGTGCAATTAACTTGGGGAAAAGTACCAGCTAGCTTGAAATGCAGGTATTTTTTTATATTTCACGGGAATTCTTTGGCTCTGTGCAATTATGATCTTTAGACTATGTTAAAAAAACCAATCAAAACGGAAAAATTTTTTTTGCAAAACTTACAAAATGACGGACCCCTAAATTTGAACCAAAATTACAATTTCCACAATTGATAACAAAATCTCGTCAAATTTATACAAAAGGCAGATTTATTTATTAGAAAGCACGCGATGACAATGAAAACTCAAAATTTTGAAAAAATTCAAAATGGCCGCCAATTTTTTTTTACTCTTTATTTCTTTGTTCCTCGATCACATCTTTTTAGTTGTCAATTGAAAGACATATATTATTGCAAAGATACATATCTCGTGATGTACGAAAGTCAAAATTTTGAAAAATTCAAAATGGCGCCTTATAAAATACTCTAAAACTCGTCTTTTCTAAGCTTTTCGTGTTAAAATCTACAAATTTTGAGGAAAAATCAATTATATTGTTACAAAGGTTATGGTTGGAAGTAAGTCTCGAAATTTTCACAAAAGTAAAAATGGGTACCTCATTACTATTTTCAAAAAGTTACGCAATGTTTACAAATTTAAACAAAATATGAAATATATAGTCAGAAATTACATTAAGAGTAATGTAATTAATGTTACAATGTACTTTTATGTAATTTCTGATTATATATTCTATTTCATATTTTGTTTAAATTTGTAAACATTGCGTAACTTTTTGAAAATAGTTATGAGGTACGCATTTTTACTTTTGTGAAAATTTCGAGACTTACTTCCAACCATAAGCTTTGTAACAATATAATTGATTTTTCCTGAAAATTTGTAGATTTTAACACGAAAAGCTTAGAAAAGACGAGTTTTAGAGTATTTTATAAGGCGCCATTTTGAATTTTTCAAAATTTTAACTTTCGTACACCACGAGATATGTTTCTTTGCAATAATATATCTCTTTCAATTGACACCTAAAAAGATGTGATCGAGAAACAAAGAAATAATGAGTAAAAAAAAATTGGCGGCTATCTTAAATTTTTTCAAAATTTTGTGTTTTCATTGTCATCACGTGCTTTCTAATAAATAAATCTGCCTTTTGTATAAATTTTACAAGATTTTGATATCAATTGTGGAAATTATAATTTTGGTTCTAATTTAGGGGTCCGTCATTTTGTAAATTTTTCAAAAAAAATTTTTCCGTTTAGATTTGTTTTTTTAACATAGTCTAAAGGTCACAATTGCACAAAGCCAAAGAATTCTGGTGAAATTTAAAAAAAATACCTGCATTTGAAGTTGGACGGTAATTTTCCCCATGTTAATTGCATAACAAACTTTGAGTACTTTGAGGCACGTGTTAATATTAATCGAACTCGCTAAAAGTAGGGGGGTGAAACCAAGAAGAATCAAAAATTGAAAAATAAGGACCACCCTAATGCTCAACCACTATTCTTCCTCTTTGAATCACCATGCAGCTGAAGTTCACTATCAGGAAGATAAAAGAGGGAAAATCTATGGCTAATGCGAAATTACCGTGGAATTGACTGGAATACTGGATATATACCCTATGAAGAAGTCAGAACCATATTTAAAGAAATACTAGCTGGTGCTCACACCTTCTATCTTAAAAGTCTACAAAATGAAAAATGTATTGAAAATTTTATAATCAATATCAAATATTTGGATGAGTTTGACTCCCTTCACTGAAGAAAATGAACAAGGTATCTGCAAATTCATGTAGTCATCACACTTTTCATAGGAGCAATTGTGCAGTACAAAATGTGATGGCCCTCAAACTCGTATTCAAAATAATATGCATAAGTCTTCTCCAAATAATGTAGATGAAGTAGATACTAACTATACTTTAAAAGGATTTTATAATAATTTAGACTTTATTTTGTAAAAATTAGTGTAAGGTTTTATGAATAAATATTATTTTAACTGAATAAATAAGAGAATTTTATATCTAAAATACCTATACCTATACCTTTTAAAGCAGGTCTCCGGAGCAATTTCTTCATTCCAGCATCTCCAAAGCCTACATAAGAATCAACATCTTCAACACTTCATCAGAACCGTCTTCCAGAAGAGTAAAATGGACATAACGCAGCTCAATTTGATTGGTCGTCTGGAGAGATTCCTGCCTACGAAGCCGATGTCTAATTTGACTCTTAATGATATGTATGATGTAATGAACATCTGCAGAGTCCAGACGAAATATGGTGCCAGGATCGCAGCAGAAGGTAGAGGAAAGTTTCACCGTATTTTTACCAGGAAGACTCTTGAAGGTTTTCGATGCAGACACTACGATGATGGAAAAGATGCAAGAAGCCGCCGTCTCGAAGAAGCTGCGAATGAAGTACCTACGGGGAGCTTATGATAATGTATTATGTGTAAAAATAGTAACAGTTGTACTAAAATTAAGTAATATATAAAATAAATGTGTTGAAACAAATAGAACTACTATTTATTTAAATTTAAAATTAATTTTGCGCAAAAGAATTTTCAAAAATAAATTAACCTTTATAAAGGTTAGGTAGGACAATGATTAGGTAGTAGTAGTAATGGAAGGAAAAATGATGAATGACTGTAGCGTTTTAATATAATTATTATTTTCCTATAATTATTATTTTCCTACGTTTAACATTAATGTTCTTCGTTTTCTTATCCTCGTTCTTCTGTTTCACGATCCTCTTTTTTCTTCTGCTCATCAGCACCCTCAACCTTTTTCTTCTTTGGATTCTCCAGTTTTTCATCATCAACTTTCTTCTTCTTCTTCATAACCACAATCTTCGGTTTCGTCTTTTTTCGAACAGTTTGATCGAGTAATTGATGGTAGTTGATGGCCTTAAAACCTCTTTCGTTGGAGAATTTGGTGAGGCATTCTCTTTGTGTAACTCTGACTCATCATTGTCATCAAATGATGAGAAACAAACTTAAGAAAACAAACTTAAATCTTCTTCAAGTGTTCCAAGTTGTTCGTTTATTGTCTGAATAACTGAAGGATGACCGTTTGCTGGTGTGTATGTATAAGTGAAAAAAGCTGATTTTAATTTTATATTGTTCTTGGGTGTGTACTTTATTTCAGCTATGTAGGGTTTGTTAGCATGAGTGAAGGTCTGGAAGGTGATCGCTGTATATTTCCACATAAATTCAGTTGAGTCAGGCCTGAGAAATAGATCAAGTGGAGCGACCTGTAAAAGAAAATTATACACATGAAAGTCAATGTAATAATAATAAAATAAAAAAAAGGTTTCCTTGAAATCTGTTAATAATAATTAAAATTCTTAGATAGAATTGAATTTCAGAAAGGTTTGATGAGAATGTGAAAAAAATTCTTGAAGAATTGAAACCTGAAATGATTTTGTCCCTTTTCTAAATGATCTTTATTTTAACCCTCCGTTTACACTATGGATCTTTTAAGGCACAAACAATTTTTCAAATTGTAATATCTCGTCTTTGAGAAATAATGGAAGTTTGGTACCCCCTCCTAAAAAAACTAGGTAGTAAGAAGCTCATATTCTGTAAGTGGCATTACAGCCCGTTCATTTACCTCAGTGTGGTGCGCGAAAAAAATGCGCGTTGGGTCTTAAAAGACCCAATCCAATTTTCTCATACACTCGACGTTCCCAATAATAACGTTACAAATATCAACACGTTCCCAATATCAACCGCATTTCGTTTCAATATTAACCAGCATGGACCTAAAATCTCACTTGATACCACTCCACATGCGTTGCGCTCCGTTATCTGATTGGTTTCTATTGGCGTTCAGTTTAAAATGCTAAAAATATTATTTTATGTGCAATAAGCATGCGCATTTAATGTGACGCATGCGCAATTGATGTGACATTTGAGAAAAGAAATTTGGTTGATATTGGGAACATTGAGTGTATTTGCATGATCAAAAAAAAAAGTTTTTGTGTAATTCTGAACAGTTTTTCAGTAAAAAAAAAAAAGTGTAGTGGTGCACATCGAGAATCTACTCTAATTGATTCTTTAAAATTTCGTAAGAATAAGAATATTAAAAACTTAATTTTAGAAATCCTTGAAGTGAATGGACAACAACCTCAAAATAGAGTTGATAAGATGGAAAAACGCAAACGGTGCTATTTTTGTAATTATAGAAGTGAAAGAAAAACATTTTACTGTTGTGTGTCCTGCAGTAGGGCAGTTTGTTAAGAGCACCGTACTCATTTTTGCAAAGATTGTGCAAACTAATTTTTTCTAAGCATAATTGAATATATTTGTACAATAAATATGCATTACAATTCAATATCATGCTTTTTCTATAAAGTTACCTGCATGAATCATTGTAAAATATTCTCACTTTTCAGGTCTTCGAATAATTCAACTTTTTGAAGCCTCCGCCAATGGGTACATATTTTTTTGAAGTTCATAGTCTCAGCTTTAAAACGTTGCAACGAGTTTTTTTTTTAATTGATTTATTACAAAATTATGAAATTTTTAAAAAATATCAATTTTTTTTCATTTTTTACGCAAATTTCAATTTTCATTTGAAACAGTTTTTAACAATTGACATTAACAACAATTTTATCGTATACTAGGCACGTCAAAACATAACTGTGAATTTTATCAGATTTTTTGAAAGCGAAAAACAGTTAAAAAAGTGGACAGGACACGAAAGTCCCATATGTGTAAACGGAAGGTAGGAAAAACAAGTGTGTAAACGGAGGGTTAAATTGAATTTCAGTTTATAAATAATTATATTACAACTTAATATTGTAGATAATGTGAGAATTTGATGAAGAGTTTAACCTCACACTGAGACAGTATATTTCCTTATATAGGAAATATAGGGACCTGATTTTATATACAAAGTCTAGCCCTTGTTCGTGTAAGGAGTAAGCAATAGGATAGGGTTAGTGCACAGTGTTTTTAAAGTGCCAGTATCAATAGGACAGTGTTAGTGTCACACGGATATTCCTGGAGTTTGGGTCAGGTAGACGTCATGTTTACTAGCGAGGGTGCCGTCTTTGCGTGCACGTGCGATCCTCACAGGCTTTCAAGTAAGTGTGTATTGGATCTTCGATTACATCCCTTACTGAGATTATGTAAGTTCCTAACGCAGATGAATTTCATAGTGCGCTTCCGATTCTAACGCTTACCTATCACATGCTTTATCAAAGGTTTCTCGCCCGTAGAATCCCTGCTGAGCTTTTGAAACTCGACGTCAAAGAAGTTCTTCAATCTACGTGCCTCGTCTTCGTCCATAGACACAACTCGTTTGTATTTGTTAGACGATGTGATATTGGATAACAATATTTACTACCACTCAAAGTCCAAGTGTGTGAAAACGGGTCAACCAACACCTTAAAACCAAGCCAGAAATCCATTCCAAGAATAACATCACCCGACAACCTCGGCATGACGCTGAACCACTGTGGACAATATATGTCAGCCACGTCGATGACCAATCCAACTCCACCGAGTCCCTTGACGATTGACTCGTCTCCTAGTCGGACACCCGATTGAGTCGTCAAATCGGCCGTCAGTTCCTGAATCTGGAATTTTTTAACTCTTGTAAGCAGACTCACTCAGGAACGATCTTCCACTTCCGCTGTCGACTATACCACGCAACTTTTCGCTAAAGATCATAACTTCGACTGGCAATCTTATCGAGCTCCTTGGTTCGCGCAATCTACTCCCAGCACGGTATACTTTTCTCTGGGGTCACCAATTGCTGAACAACATTGAGGGGAAGACCACTCGGCAACCAGTCCCTAAAGGAATCCGAATTCTCGATCGTATCGTCCGGTACGGCCCCCTCCTCCTCGAAACTCTTAGTCGACAATGAATGTGAGACTACAGAGTCCTCGAACATTCGTTGTTCTTTATATAGAACGTTCTCGAGAATAAAGGACTCAGAAGGTTGGTTTTATGAATAATTGACAATTTTTGTTTTAATGGTAGTTTTTAAGGCACGGTGGGGGTGTATTAGAGGTGTCAAACCCATGGGTGTGATACATGACATTCTTTGTTGGATAGTCCTCAATAAGCCTCTATACTTTCCCATAACATTTTTCTAAACCCTGAAAAATTATTCCAAAAACTCTAAAAAGTGATTTTTCCCCATGCAATTTACATGGGAAACTTAAAGTCAAAATAGACACGTGTTAAAATCAAAATTAAAAAAAAAATATGACATTTCTTTTTTCGGATTTAGAAGCGAATTGAGGGGATCGAGACTCTGTAGAAAAGAAAAGTGTTTTTGGACCACCCTACAGGCCAATCTACAGACAGACACACAGACAGACAGACACATTCGTAAAAACATGTTTTTCGGGATCGAGAGCGGCGAAAACACGTGTACAATTTTTGGACGGTACGGAAGAGTGACCCTCGTCGATTGCTCGCTAATGTGCTACTGAAATCGTCGATGACGATTCTCGTTGATTTTCCTCGAAAAATTCGCGCCCCATTTTGGAAAACGGTGTGGAGAACTCGTCACTTGTTTCTGTCCGCACAGTGGGTTCAAAAAAAATTTCGCAGATAAATTGATATTCATCAGTGCCGTAATGGTAAATTTTGACGCTCTGGGCAAAAGCAGATAAGTGCGCCCTTGATATACCCCCCCCAAACTCTTCCCGCAAAAAAAATCAGACTTAATTTTAACCAGATTTTAACTTTAATTTTAATTTCATGGTCAAAATTATAAATACAATGAATTAAAGAAATATAATTATTTTTTTTCAAATACATTTTTTATAAAATTTACACTCAAGTCTCCCAAATATTAAGAAATTCCTTATCTCTAAAGTCACATCAATTACACATGCGTATTGCGTATAATATAATATTTTTTAGCATTTTAAATTACGTGCGAATAACAACCGAACAGATACCAAGCGCAACGCGTGCGCAGTGGTTATCAAGTAGGATTTGGGGAAAAAGGACTTGACATTTGGGAGAACTTGAGATTTGGGAAGTTGACATTTGAAAGACTCGAGTGTACAATAATATGTAAGAATTATATCTATTTTATAAGTACCTACGACTGATTCCTAAAATTACAGTAACAACTTCTGTCTCCTTGCGTTCACGCTTGCAAATTCATCTATCACATCTTCATATTCAAATAATTTTGCGATTTGAAAAAAGTTATGATTTCTCGAAGAATATTAATTTTTACATATTTCCTATTTCCAAAGAGATCGAAATTTATCTTAAATTTATGGACATACTTAAAAAATTTCTGAAAAATTTTGAAAATTTGTTTGCTTGACCTGTGCCTCTCAGGAGCACACGCCCCGGGCAGTTCCACCGGTCGTCCCGCCCTCGTTACGGCACTGATATTCAGAAGCTACTTCTGTACCGATTTAAACCTTTTTTTTTTTAAATTAAAGCTTATAAAATTCCGCAAAAAACTCTCGATCCATATTTTGTAAAAAAATTTTTTTTTAATTTAATAACAAAAATGAAAAAAAAATTTTGTTTTTTGAACACCGGGTTTCGAGAAATACTTAGATTCAATTCCAAATACCTAGAATCAATAAATGCAAATATCCAGGAAAGTTTTCCAATATCTTAGCTATTGTTTAAAAATTTATTTTAATTTATTATAAACAAATAAGTGAGTGAAAATGGATTCATGGTGATTCACAGTGATTCGTCAATTGATTCGCACTAAATATAAATCATTTATAGACAGAGACCGCTTTTTAACTAAATTCATGAAAGACAATAAATAATTTGTTATCTTATAAACAAATTTTATAAACACTTTGCCATATAAGGTATTTATGCTGACATAGATAAAGTTTTTTCTACTGAATTAGTCAAAAATTATAGACAAATGTCACTTACTTACTCGATTTAGTTGTTCAATAATAATTCATAATTTTTTAAACAAACTGAATTTAACAAATCTACTGTTTGGCTACTTTTAGAGGTAGAGACTTGGTTTTTTCAACATAATGAAGTTTAAGTGACTAATTTTTAAACCTTTAGGGAGTTTAAATAATAATAAACAATTTTAATTGTTAACAGTAATAAGGAATTAGTAAAATATAATATTCTTGTGTACTTGACAGCGAGATTTTATCAAAATTAAATTTTTTTACAAAATGACGGATGTCTAAATTAAAAAGTTGTTTTTTACCCCAAAAAATCGGTCATTTTTCGGTTCTATTAAAAAAATATAAAGTGATAATTAAAAATGTCTTTCCGTCAAGTACACCAAAGTTATGTTAATAATAATTGATTAAAATTTTGTCAGAATCGGTACAGCCGTTCTTGAGATTTTTCACGCAACGTTTTTGAAAACATTTCGAGAGAAACGTGTTTAAAGTGTGCAGTGTGCACAGCTCAGCCCCACGAACCGCTTGAGATGCCTTCGGTTAGTCATATATCTCCGAAAATTATGTTCAGATTTACTTGAAATTTCTACACAATACTTTTAAATGTTATACTTTTAGAAAATGCAAAAAAATCGATTTTTTAAAAATTACAACTGTACCTGACCCCTTAAGAACTGATTTTGTAAAGCCAGGAAAATCATTGCTTCCAGACGCTAGAGCAATGCTTCTAGAAATTACTCATATGTCTGCTCATCAGTAAAAAATCGGATAGTTTTTTTAAAAAAAAGAAGATTAAAAAGTTTGAAAGTTAAAAAAAAAATAAAAAGTTTAAAAGTATAAAAAACTGTTAAAAAGATAGATATTAACAGTTGGATACGTTGAAAACCCCAAGTTTTTACTTTTATAAATAGCCGAAAAATGGATTTTTAAATTAATTTTGTTAAAGCAATTATCAATTGTTATTTATTGATAGCAAAGTGTCATTGCTTAATAATAAGTTGCTCATGCATCACACAACGCAAGTTTTTCTCAAAAAATGCCTAACCCGATAAAAATTTATTTATATAATTGTTGTTAACAATTAAAATTGTTTATTGTTATTTAAACTCCCTAAAGGTTTAAAAACTTGTAACGATCTATTTTTGGTGTCCCTATCATTCGTCTCACCGGACGCTTCAGTCTACCAGGATTAGGTATTTTAAAGACGAATAAATAGATCTCAAATTTGGTTAACGGAATATAAAGAATGTTTTATTAATCCTATAATTTACATCTCTAAGTTTGAATTTGTGTGAGTAACGAGTGAGTGTATATGTGTGTAAATGTTTGTGTGTAATTGAATGATCTAATCATAAGTGTAAATGTAGTGTAAAACGCGGTGACAGAAAATAAGTGTTGTGTGTTTATGTGTATGAT
>CAJFCO010018254.1:20038-49814 GCA_904066015.1 Synergus gifuensis
GGGGGGGGTCAAATTTTATACAAATCTAATACCTTCTCTGATGAGAATGTACAAAAATATATTGCAGCTGTACGGTGCATAAATGTTTTGTATTGCTATTCAAGTAATCACAAATATTCGAAATAGATTGTATCTATACTATAGTGACCATCCGTCTCGGATTTTGCGGGACCGTCCCGGATTTGAGGTACGTGTCCCGGATTGAAATACGTCCCGGAAAATTTCCCGGATTAGGCTGTTTTAATCCCGCATTAGACTGAAGTGTCAAATATTAAAAATCTTCAGAGTTAGACAGCAAAACATAAGGAATCTACAGTAAGATTCATGTATGCCTTCCCCCCAAACATGTCAACCTAACCCTGTTTTCCATGAGATTCAAATGGAAACCAAGGTTGGGTTGATACGCCTACGAAGGAAGGCATACATGAATCATACTGTACATGCGACACCTCACTAGCGAATCTATAATCAATTCCAAAAACTACAAAAAAGCCATCGGTTGAAAAGAGACATAGATTTTAGTTCTTGGAACTTATTATAGGTTCGCTAGTGAGGTGCCGCATCTAGCATTATAATTTCTTTGCCGGTTGCCTCTGATTGTTCGAAATACGATCATTATGATGCGGACAGCAGATGTGTAACTAACAATAAGTTCGCATGCAAGTATCTGAAGTGTATCATGCAAGTATCTGAAGTCACACACTTCCTTTTTCTTGTTCAGGTTATGTATCGAGTTTCTAGTACACTAGTTGTGATACCTTTTTTCTCAAAGTTCAATCATGACATATTGTATGTTAAGTTTTGTTTTTATAGGTACATAAAAAGTCATGAAAATTATCATATGGTGGTGTGGTAGCAAGTATTATAGATTGGCATGCAATATTTAGTGGTGATGGAATAAAAATTTTTCTTCTAACAATAAGTATGGTTTTACTGCAACAATAATGCCACCTAAACCTTTAAGTGATAAAAGGAAAAGAATTTGTAAATTTACAGAAGGCTTGGGCCGAGAATATCCTTATGTTAAAAAAGCTAGAGTTGATTCACAGGTTATTTGCTTAACTTGTAATAGTGAATTTTCCATAGCCGCCGGAGGAAATAACGACATAGTAAGACACAATACTTCGGTCAAGCATAAGAATGCTCTGAGGTCTGCTTCGACAAGTACTCAAGCTCCAGTAACAGGTTTCTTCAAGAAACGTAATTTTGGATCAGAAGAAAAACACTTAGCTGTATCAGAGGCTGTATTTTCGTACCATACAGTTGTACATAATCAAAGCTTCAGATCTATGGATTGTACGAGTAGAATAGTTCAACTTTCATTTGATAATAAGTTTACGTGCAAACGAACAAAGACTGAAGCTACTATAAAAAATGCTATAGCTCCTTACGCTTTACAACTATTAAAAACCAACTTAGATTCTGTGTCTTACACTTCAATATAGACTGATTCATCGAACCACAAAGATGTAAAACTTTTTCCGACACTCATACGATATTTTGATTTGAAAGCGGAAATCCAGGTAAAAGTTTTAGATTCTGTATCTCTTCCTGGAGAAACTTCACAAATCGTTATAAATTCTTTAATCGACATTTTAACTAAAAACAACTTGAAAGATAAGGTACTTGCTTTCTGCGCTGACAATACTAACACCAATTTTGGTGGTGTGACAAGAAATGGTCAGAAAGACTTATTTTTTAAACTAAAAGAACAGCTAAATCACAATCTGATAGGTGTAGGGTGTACTGCACATATTGCACACAACTCTATCAGAACAGGAACGGATTTATTACCAGTTGATACTGAAAGTGTAGTAGTCAAAATTTATGACCATTTCTATATTTATACTGTCAGAGTAGAAACGCTAAAAGAATTTTGTGATAAAGCTGACATCAAGTATAAAAAATTGTTAGGATACTGTAAAACGCGATGGTTAGACCTTCTTCCAGAGATTGAACGTGTTCTTCAAATATTCGAACTGTTCTGGATAGAATTAAGTATCTTTAAATGTTTAGGAATTTAGGTAAAATAATAATCTACAAATACGTTTTTCCTCCAGTAATCTACTTTTCAAGTAAAATTAAAATAATTGTACCTTCTTAAAATCAATTGAGTATTCAAAACCTAAATAACGTTTACAGTTTCTTAAGTCGAATAAATATAACTGATTTAATTCAAAGTATTTTTCGGTTCTTATTGAAGCTAATCCATAAATATATATAGAATAAGTTTCTATTTCACCGAGTTTTTTCATGCGAAATAAAGATGCGGTAGGTTTGATTGTTTAGATTAGAGTCATAAGATACTCTGAATGCGAATTTAGCGAGGCGAAGTTTTTGCAAATACTGCGAATCATGCGTGATCGAATAAACAGCGACGAAACTGAAACTAAAATCGGCCACCAGCGTTGATTCTTAGAAACCTGTGAATATGCAATTGTGAAATTTGTAATTTATCGTTTATCTTTGTTAATTTTAACTTAGATTCTTTCCTTCGTTGATGTTTCCAGAACATATCTCTGAATGTTAAGATGTGTTTCCCGTTTTATTAGTCATTAAGTGATTGATAAAGATCTACGAAAAGTTTGATTGTGAAAAAGATGCTATAAAGGGAAAATAGTTTGAAGACTTTGACTAAATTACAAATAAATTGGAATGAATTGAAAATTAAAATCTGATTGAGATCTAGAATATTAGAATTTAGCCGTACGCTGCGTCTCAGGGTGCATAAAAGAATCTCCATTCACTATCAGCCATTTTCGTGCACAGTTTCGACTGTGGCCGAGATTACCTGGGAAAATGAAAAAGGTTTTCTTAAAAGCAGGGTAAATTTGATTACGTGCACGGATCTCCACATTACACATGAACACATACGCATGTATACATTGCGTACTTGCGTGGGTGATCATACTCTCTCCTCTTTCTTTCTTTCTCTTTCTTGATTTCTTCCTCAGTACCATACTCGCAAGGCTTCCCCTCTATTTCATTTTCTTCTACTCTTCTCCACTTTGACCTCTCCTTCTCAGTGCACCTTATATACGCATCACTCATACATACACATTTGGAGACGTGCCCGGAGGCTTGAGACAAAGCTGCGCGCGAGATTTTAGCATGCGAATTGGTCATCGATGGGGATGAAGGGAAGAGAAATGAAGGAGAGTGACAATAAGTCGCGAATTTATTAAGATCGGGCCCACGCATTAGCGGGCAATTAGTCTCTTACTGACATCTTGACGAGGTGCGTATTCTCGTATATCACGAGATAATTTGTACTTTAAAATTTTTCATTATTTCCTTTTGTTTGTATTCTGTCTAATTTGGAATATTTATTTGTAATCATATAATTTGTGAAAACGTAAGTTCATTTCCTGATAAGTGAATTAAAGAGAATAATTATTTTTTATTAAATTGTCTTCTATTTTTCTAAACGATATTATCCCAGTGTATATTCAATTTACGAACCTTTGAAATCTTAGTTTTTGTCTGTGGGCAAATGCCCGCTAATGCTTATGCATTTCTTTCAGAATATTAAATCAGAGTTATGGCTACTTTCAGGGACGTAGCGAACGTCTTGAGCTAGGGGGGGGTGAGATTGTCATAAATGCCGACTGAATAAGTGGGATTTGCCGACTGTGAAAATTTATTGTGCATATACAGTATAAAAGTATATACATGTATAAATCGTTTAAAATTGGAGTTATTTTTCAAGAAAATTAAGTTAAGAATAATAATAACAAATTCTCAATTTTGTAATAATATGTTATTCGCATACATAAAAAATTCGCAAGTACAAACAGATTAAGTATATTTTACTTACACTGAGAGACTTTTTATTTGAATAAATGATAAAAATGAATGAGAATTTAGTATAATATCGTTCCGAAATAGGGAAAACCGAGGTTCTATCGCACTCATTCGTACTACAGTACTATAGTTTAATATTATCATACGAGTATTTAAAACACGAAGTCGAGAAAGTAGTATTCTATATACGAAATATTATGAATCTCCATTTTATAAATTAACTCTATGAAAAAATGATATTCTTTTTACTGAGTTTTCGAAAAATAATATGAATAAGAAAAATAGTGAATATCATAATCTCGAAAACGTATTTTAGAAATTGATATTGTCAATATGAAGTTGACAGAAACCTGAGACGCATAGCAAACTATGATATCATTATTCTTGATTTTTCATATAGTTTCGTTTGAGAATGCTCCTCGAATGTTTCCGCCGTTTTCCGATCGAGCCCGAATGTGCAGCCGAATATGCGGAATGCGACGCTACTTTATCGAGATTTTTTCCAAATATTTTATAATGTATAGTTAGCCGTGGGGTTTAGTTGTTAGGCCGTTAGGGATAAAATGCGTATAAGTTAGGTTCGAATCTTGCCGCAGCGAATTAAGCGCGCGATTATGTATTGAGTGAATAAATTAAGTATATATAATAATAAAAATAATAATTGTTCATGTATTTCCGTATTTTATTGTATTTAATTTGTGTATTTAGTTCCCCTTTCTAAAGGTTAAATCTTTTTAGTGGAGTGAGTTATTTCTCATATATTCGTTTGAGATTCTCATATGCTTTGTATGACAACTTCCAAAGATGTTTTCATTCTTTCGAATAAAATGTATTACAATCGTTTTAACTTCTCTTGTCAACTTTGATATAGTGTATATTAAATTCTCGCAAGTTTTATAAGAGTTAATGAAACATCCTTTCCATTCGTTCTAACAAAAATATTAATTTTTCCGACTGAAAACCACTATATTAATTTTTGATATGCAAACCCTGTTTTCCCTACTTCGGAACGACATTATACTAAATTCTCATTCATATTTATCATTTATTCTAACAAAACGTCTCTCAGTGTAGAGAACTTAAAACTATGTCAATTCTAAATTAAAACTCTACGGTGTTTCAATTCAGACCAGGCTTTCACGACTTCACTGATGTTAATTCTGTCTGAAATATCTTTCGAAGAAAACAATAACATCAAAGAATCCAAACGATCATCGCCCATTGTAGTTCGTAGAGAATTCATGACCAGCTTCAATTTACTGAAAGATCTTTCACAAGATGCCGAAGAAATTGGAGAAGTCAAAACAAATTTGATAATTTTATAAGCACAGGGCAGTATTTTCCGTAATTTGTGCGCTTTCTTCGAAATATCTACAAAATTCTGACAATCTCCACATGACTCAAAAAGCGTTTGCAAATCGACTTGGATACATTCAGGTTCGTCTACAAAAAATTTTGGTTGCAATTGAACAATGGACGTGATTGATTCAATCGTACAGTTTTCTTTGTTAACAGGAATTTCAAAAACTTTTTGAATCGCATCGAGCTCTGAGAAAGATTGTTCCAAGTTGTTTCGAACGTTAGAAGTGAAAACGTCAAATACTGCTTTGAACCCTTTGCGGTAAAATGTGAACAAGTCAAAAGTGAATGCAGTTTCGGGATTTTCGTCTAATTTTTTTTGGGCACGGCGTTTTCTGTGTTGTTTAACAAAATCATTTTCCGGATCAATATCGAGACTCTTTGCGAATGAAAGGGAGCTCTTGATCAAATTATCAATTTGATGATCATTGTTCATTTCTTCGAAAGATTTCAGAGTGAATTGAATGATATTCAAAGCATCGATAATATTTAATTCTACACTTTCTAACGCTTCTGTCAAATTTTTGATTTTGAACATGAAATTTTTTGTGAAGAATAAAGAACAAATGAAATCGAAATGTAAAACATTTTTGAGGAGACCTGATGCAAGTGCGCGGCTTTTGCTATCGAAATCCATAGTATTAGTTTTGATTCTCTGTAAAACATCAACAATGTTTTCGAATTCAATCCAAACAGCCTTAATTGATTCCGCTCGAGCTGTCCATAGAGTTTGAGATAAATTTTTTAAATACAATGAATTTTCAATTGTCTTTAATTCTTCTGCCAAACTTTGAAAACGTTTAGTGCTTCCCGCGAAAAACACGTATAATGCATGTAAACTATCGAAAAATTCTTTGATGATACTACTTGCAGTGATATTTATTCTATGAGGTTGACACGGAACATACAAGATTTTTTTGTTACATTTTTCGGATAGTTTTTTCTGTGTACCATTGTACTCTCCAGATATATTTCTTGAAATATCGTAAGATTGAAATGCAAGTTTTTTAACCGGAATGCTTAAAGAATTGAAAGCTGTAAACAGTTTCTCAGCCAGTTCTTCGCCAGGCTTCTTCGTGAGCACCGCGTCCATCTTCAGTAATCGTTCTACAGGTACAGGCCCTTCGGTTGACTCACGTACGTATCGGATGCTTATTGCAAGACGATCTTTATGCGATGAGTCTGGTGTTGTATCACCCATGACTGAGAGGAAATCAGCTTCTTCAATCTCTTTTAGAATAGCCCCACGTGTTTGAGATCCCAATAAATCAATAAACTCATTCTGGATGGTGGCGCTAAGGTATGTCACTTGATGAGATCTTGAAATGGTTTCATCCAACCATTTATTCATGATGAGGAAATGTCGTGAAATCAAGTGTCCTACTTGTATAAAATTTCCATCCTCCTCTTTTTCGAAGCTATCATGACCACGAAACGCTAAACCTTGTCTTCCAAGTGTTTTTGTGACATCAACAAGAATTTCAATCACTTTTCTATGATATTCTTTTTCTCGCTCTTTAGCAATCTTTTTTCCCCTAATAGATTTGCCTAATAAAATATCCACATGAGCTCCTTCATTGTTAAAATGACAAAAATCGCTTAAAGCTGCGCGATGGGCCTCTGGAGAAAAGTATGTAAATAATTTGCCTCGGTCTTTAGCTCCACGACTTTTCATTTTGTGCCATTGTCGTACACCTTCGGACACCCATTCTTGATTCCAACATGATCTAGCGAACTTTTCTGGGAATAGAGAGCAAACAAAACAAAATGCTGCATCTTTCTCAAGACTGTATTCTAATAGAGGATATTCAGAATACCATGCAGAGCGCATTCGACACTGTTTGTTTGCTGGTATATTCTTTTTGGCAGGAAAAATGCTAAGTTTTGGTTGGAATGGTCCAAGAGCAATTAAATACTGTCGATCATTTTCTCTTACTATCTTTGTCCACTTACCAGGATCGTGCTTTACTGAAATTTCGCCTCCGGTATCAAGAGAAATATTTTCGGTTGAGAATTTTTTTTCCAGCTCTTTGGCATAGTTCAACAACTCACCACTATCTTCATGAATTTTCGTTAAACAGTCAATCATATCAACAACAAATATTTTTGGATTTGGTGCTATGTCTTTCTTTAGTCGTTCAAGGAGTTCTTCAGCTCTTTCCTGATTTGTCAGAAATTCTGTGACTCGACCAGCTAGTCCTATCCAATTACATTCATCTTTAGGTTCATTGATCAGTTTTGATGATGAAGGTGGTGGTGATGGTGGAGGTAGTGAAGATGATGGTGAATGTGGTTGTAGTGGAGATGATGATGGTAATGGTGGAGATGATAACCTTGAATCCGGGTTCTGCAGATGCGGAGAAATGTTTAGAGCAGAAGATATTTGGTTCTGGGCCAAATCATCTACAGGTTATTTTTTAATTGCCACATCACTGGAAAATTCATCAACAGCTATTGGGATCGAAGGAGAAAAAGACTCTGGAGGTGTATTTTTAGAGGCCTCCAATGACTTTAACGGAGCAGAAGATATTTGGTTCTGAGGCAAATCATCTGCAGGTAATTTTGTAATTGCCACATCACTGGGAAATTTTTCATCCACAGGTGGTGGGATCAAAGAAGCAAAAGTCTTTGGAGCTGTCTTTTTAGACGCCTCAAATGGATTTAACGGAGCCCCAACAAGTTGCACGCGGATACGTTTCCCATTGTGTACAGCACTTTCATGACGAGTTTTGAAGTCATCGTCGAATTTACTTCCACATTCCAAGCATTCCACTTTTACCCTTTATCGTTTAGGCATTATGAGAAGAATCTGTTGAAAATAAGACAATTGATTTGTGGAAATTGATAATTAAACTATCGTATGACAGTTTCTAGTCTTTATTTTTTCGAAATTTGTCAAAACTTTCAAACATCATAATTTTAAAAAATTTTCGAAATTTTACGAAATCTACAAATTTTTTAAAACTAGGATCTAGATATTTTTGAAACGAAGTACATTATCTGATTTTTTACCATTGAGCCTAGTTTTGGCTTATCCCAACACACAGTTCACAAAGGAATATTTTTTTATTAGACAATACACGTTAGACGGTCGAGGAATAAACGATACTTTTTTGATTTTGAGGTCATTTTCTGATTTTTTAAAAAAATTTTATTCTACATATAATAAAAAATTATTCTATTCGTTTCATGTATTCATACCATACTATATGTATAACTATGTTGATAAATAATATAGACAAAATATTCTAAAATTTTTTTTCTCGTTATAATACGTCCTATATTCTATTCTATTTTTTATATTCAGGGATAGAGAAATTTCAATCCTTTGTCACATTGAACACCATTGTTGTAAAGTATCAACGTTAAAAGAAGATATTGTGTTGATGTGCGTTTTAAAACATGTAGAGGTTATATTTACAGCTACGGAAATATTTATTTAAAAGTCACATACCTGAGCAAATCACTGTTGAGTATTAGTGAAACATAATTAAAAAAATTTTCAGAACACTATTTTTTGATAATTTTTTCAATCTGTTAGACAATAATATCAACGATAATATGCTGAAATAGGAGACAATTTTTTGTCCAGACAACATACATATAAACTGAGGTTATTATCAGTTATTATGCGGTAATTTTTTACTAGGCCGCAGAAAAAAACAAAGGTGAATAGCCAAAGGGGATTCCCCGCTCCTTTGTTGCCAACTCACTGCAGAGTTGAAAGTCGGTAACTTTCCGGGCGTACGCACTAAACTTCTTTCGTCAGCGCGCGAAATTTTAAATAATACAAATCGATAGAGTACAGTTACCTACATTAAGACTTGCAGCACTTCACAGTGATTTTAATTTATACACATTTATGATCGAATTATATAATCGATATATAATTAAATAATATACATTATAATCGAATTACCCGAAAATCCCGAAAATGCCGACTCGGCACGTCGCTAGGGGAGGTGTCACACCCCTGACACCCCCCCTCACTACGCCCCTGGCTACTTTTCATTCACAACCAGGCTGCATTATTCCATGTTACCGTCAAGACTCTTGAGGGTCAGACAGTGACAATCATGGAAACCTGTCGTGTGATTAGTGACTTGAAAAGATAGCTGAGTGAAAGAATGTAAAATGATTTCATTCCACTGGTAATTAGAGAAAAACTTATAATTTTAACTGAAAATGGAGAAATAAATGTTGTTTGGTTCAAGGCACAAGTAAAACTTTTTTATGGAAACTGTTTAAGTTATCTTTAGAGTTGGTCTAAAGATTTGGAAATTGGTAACAATTTCAAGTAGGCGTCTCTCTCTCAAATCCTCACTTGGCAAGACGTCTCTTCAGCACACGAAGCAATCACGACCAATTTTCGATTCGGTGAGATCGATGAAAACGATCTTTTTGATGAAGTAGCGTATTTAAAAGCATACGTTGTTCAGGAAAAATTGAACCAGTGGAATGAAGACAAAATTCCTGTTGATCAAAGATGGATTGAAATCTTTCAACACTTTTAATCTAATCATGTATCATTTTATAACGTTAAAAAAGTTGTAGAATACTGCTTGTGTCTTGCTGGGACTAATGCTCCTACAGAACGAGTTTTTTCAGGAATTAATAAAATTTGGTCTATTGAGAAAATTCAATTCCCAATAGAAACTTTAAAGTGTATGTTAGTCGTCAAGTATAACTTAGACAGTTCTTGTGAAATGTTTTACGAGTTCATAAAAAATAACCACGAATTGCTTGGAAAAATCCATTCCTCTAAAAAGATTTGTGACTCTTTGAGTAGCAATACAAAACATTTATGCACAGTATAGCTTCGATAGATTTTTTTATGCCTTTTTCGATTAGTCGTAAAAATTTTTTCAAAAAACAAATATTTGCCTAACAACATTGAAGTAAACTAAATTTTATTTTTTCTGAAAAACGACCGGTTTCTTGCCTTTTTTCAGCTTCTTAAGGGGTTAGTACCAACGTTTTAACCTTTTTTTTAAGAATTTTTTTTTGAAATTAAAATTTATATTACAGATTCTAACTTTTCACACATGAATATAGATATAAAAATCTATTACAAAAATTTTTTTTTTAATGATAAATCTGGCTGGTATGGCTACCGGAAGTAACCCATTTTAAAAACTGGTCACCATGATATTTCAAGTTTGGAGTCTTAGAAACACAAAACTAAACTAGATTTATAAAGATTAGACTTGTCGCTATCGCATAAACCAGAAAAGTTAAAAACCGAAAAAAATAAATACAAAATGGCCGACTTAAAATTTTTCACCTTTTTTTAACCGTAAATTGTTTAAAAAAAGAGTTAAATATTAATCAATAATTATGATTCTGATTCATGCGATGAAGACATATGTGTAGTGTATGTGTGTCTGTGTCTGTCTGTCTGTCTGTAGATTTTATTAGTTTGTGAGCACGATAACTTTCGAAAGAATTGACCGATTGGATTGTCCTTTGGTACACTCTTTTAGTGTCCTAAAATGAAGGTCAATTTCGTTGGCCAGCCATTTTGGATAAAAATTCAAAAAGTTGGAGCATTTTGAATAATTTTGAAACCACTTTTTTTTAATATAAAAATTCTAATGACGCATCTTCGTAGCACTCAAAAAGTCGAACAATTTTTCTTAATGACTTTTTTGGATAAAAAAAAAATTGAGAGACTTATAATATTTTGAATATCCAAAAAAATGAAAGAAAACTTAAATTAGAAGCCAAACAACGCACGATATGGAAAAACGTCTAAAGATGAAAAATGTTTCTTTCTGAATGCCCTATGGGATAGGTATAACAACTTTTTGAATTTCCTTAAAAAATCGAAAATTCAAATTTTGAGCCAAATAATGCGAGAAGCAGAGAAAATAACAAGAAACAGAATTATTGGCCTTAAAAAGATCTACAAGTTCTCCTGTGGCCATTTTTCAATAGGATGAGTATTTTTCGTTTTAATCGTAAAAAATATTGTTAAACAGAGCCGAGCGCGAAGTGCGAGGTTTAAATCAAATATCGAGCGCGAAGAGTGAGTGCCCTGATGAGAATGTGCTCCTTAAGGTCGATAGAAACTTAAATAAATTAGTTAACTTTTGCATTCAAAGCTGTAATTTAATTTAATTTAAATGTAATTTAATTAAATTTTATAAAATATATAGAAATATAAATTACAAATATAAAAAAATAAATTAAAATATAAAAATATAAATTATATATAAAAAATATATAATTTAATTTAATTTTAAAAAAAACATAGTTTCAAGTGTCCTGTAAGGCGCAAGCTTCACGAAGGGCACAAGCGCGCGAAGCGCGCAACACGGAGCGCGAAGCGCGACGATCGATTTACATTCGACCCCCCGCGCGCCGTAGGCGCGCTCATTTTTTGATCTAAAATACAGGGTGATCTATTTTAATCTATAAGTATCTTCTAAAATACTTTATTAACGAAGAAATCGTTTAGACAAAAGTTGACCAGCATCGAGAGGGCCATTTAACTTTACCATCAATTTTGACCTTGAGTTCAATTTTCAAGGTCATTCGGTTTTTCAAAAATTTTCTTTGGTACTAACCCCTTAAGATTTTATTGGTCAAAAAGTGGAAAAAGTATTTAAAAATATATAATATAATATATATAATTATATATATTATGACGGTAGTCTCAATTTGTAGGGACTCCTTCGTTTTCGAGTACTGCCAGAACATCTGTCACCCAACTTAATTCCCGAAAATCAAGAATCTTATTGCCAAGGGTGCCAGGTATTTGTAAATACCGCTCGAAACTCGAATCTCTAAAATTTTTTCTCTAAATTTTGTAATAAGATGAATTCCAAACTAGCTCATCTGAAAGATGGATATCGTGGGGGCGCAAAACAACTCAGGCTGAAATTAAATTGAAATAGAAAGAAAACATGGTTTCTTGAATAAAGAAAATATCAGAAAGAAAATGTATACAATGTGAATGAAAAAAAAATAATATAGATAGCGAAGATATAAGGAAGGTTTGTTTGAAATCTTAAACTATAAGATTACATAATCGGACTTGTCAATCATGACGTCACGTCTTTACGTTTGTGTGTAACTCATGTTACGTAATCCTTCTGTTAGAATTTCGATTTACAATATAAATTGATATGACGAAATCATTTAACAAAAGATTTAATTAAATGATTAGAATTCTCAAATAACTGAACAAACGGCAAGAGAAAGAAATAGCATAAACAAGAGAAAGAGAAGGCACTATACCTCATATAGGTGTGGCACGTCGTTACGTAATCGTTTTATTTAATTTAGAATTATTACTCAAATACTCATAATTTTACACACCAGAATAAGTTAATAATGATCAATATGTAAGGCTTTAAATTTTATCTAACATCCTCAAAATATTATCTCAATACTCTAAACGACGAAATAAATCTGCCCCTATGCCATGCATGGGCGTTGGCAGAATATGTTACGTATCTCTCGAAAATCTTAACGAACTCGAAACAAAAAAAAAGTTAAGCGGGAGAAAACTTTGACTTCTTCATATGAATGGAAATGCTGCTCAGCTAGGCCATGTGCCATCTATCGGAACAAATGGTAGTCGGAAGGAGCAATGTCTGGAGAGAACGGAGGGTGGGGTAAAACTTCCCATTTTAGGGTTTCCAAGTATGTCTTGATGGGTATTGCGATATGTGGCCGAGCATTGTCATGTTGCAGGATAACTTTATCGTGTCTCTCTTGGTACTGTGGCCGTTTCTCCTTCAATGCACGGCTCAAACGCATCAATTGCTTTCGATACCGGTCCCTTGTGATGGTTTCACTCGGTTTCAACAGCTCATAATACACCACACCGAGCTGGTCCCACCAAATCCAGAGCATAACCTTGGTAACGTGAATTTTCGGTTTGGGCGTCAATGTGGAGGCATGTCAGGGCATTTCCCATGATTTTCTGCGCTTGGGATTGTCGTAATGGACCCACTTTCGTCGCCGGTTACAAACCGATGTAAAAATCCCTTCCGATTCTGTTTTTGAAGCAGCTGTTCACAAGAAAAAAAAACGCCGTTCAACATCTCTCGGCTTCAATTTGTACGGAACCCAATTTCGTTGCTTCTGAATCATTCCCATGGCTTTGAAGCGTTTCGAAATTGCTTCTCGAGTGACTCCCAATGATTCTGCTAATTCTTCTTGCGTTTGGCACGAGTCTTCAGCAAGTAATGCATCTAGTTCGTAATCTTCGAAAATTTTTTCTCTTCCGCCATCGATGCCGGTCCTCGACATCAAAATCACCGCTCTTAAAGCGTTGAAACCACTCACGGCATGTTGTTTCACAAAGACCAGCCTCACCGTAAGCACTTGAGAGCATTCTATGAGCCTCAGCCGCAGTTTTCTTCAAATGAAAGCAGAAAATCAACACTTCTCGCAAATAACGAGAATTTGGCTTGAAAACTAACATCTTCGATCGAGAATACACTTCTGCTGCAAACACAAATTCACTTATGTGGCCCTGTCGTTATGTTGACAGATGTCCAAGCTTACTGTATGAAATTTTTGACCTGCCTATTTCAACCGACACTTACCACTGCAGCCATCTATCGAAAAACCGCTATACACCTAATAGTTTTACAAGTTGGTAAATTTGTTTATTTATTGTGATGTAGCAAATTTCTGCAAATCACAAAATTTAATTTGAATCTTATATTCAAAACAATAAAAATTACAGTGCTCTCGCTATTGGTAAAATTCGACACTCCTATTCATTTTATCTTAATTTATTTTATATTTTTTATACGTTTTTCATTTCATGTTTCCTTATACTTTTGTACCGACTAATTATTCTTAATTTATATTTTTTTTTGTTGCTTTTCTTTATAAGATTTTCCTTATTTAGGGCTGATTTTCTTTTATTTTTTTTATTTTTGTACATCTCTGAGCTTCGTGATCTGGGATAGGAAGTCATGGATGTTCCAGCCATTCAACTCATAGGTCCAATTACGTCATTCACATCATTGCCTTCAAAAGTTCTTCGCCACCACTACAGTTCCTTGGCCCATTATTATCGTTATCTTTATCTCCACCATCCCTCTTAACGTCCAAGACATAGATGTAAATTTTGTCAATAATGGACAGATGGATTGGTGTTGGTCGTTCAAGTACTGGGTACATCCCTGTTAAGGATCATTCTACGTGAGAATAGGTAATTTCGCCTAATTATCTTTATTATCTCTTGTCTATATTTGTCTATGAATAGACATTTTCTGGCTTTTAATGCCATATGTTTTTCTTCATGGTTATCTGGAGCATCGAATGATCCAAATTTCATCGATGGTTGGAAGCAAGGATTCCCTGTTCTCCATTTCGTCATTAATACCTGAAAGCATGAGAGGTTCTTGCGTCTCACTCCTTCCCACGTGAAGAAATCCTAATCACACCTCTCTGTCTTTCAACAACGGCTGATAAGGAGTAGTGAAGAAGAAGAAGAAAGAATATAGAATGGACTAATCAGAAGCGGACCTCATCGGCTATCCTTCTCCTAAATCACGCAAAGCTACAGAAATTAAGTCTACGCGCATGAGCCCTTCGCCCTAATTTGTAATTTCCCCTAGTTTATAATTTCTCCAAGTTAACGAGCCTCTGTGCTAAATTGAATCTTTCTTCTTGATTTGTAACCCATCGTGAAAGCACGTAGTTTTCAGTCAATCTTTTTTTTTTGTGAAATAAATTTGATTCTCTCTTCGCCTCGACGAATTCCTAAAGGTAGGATTCAATTTTCATTAATGGTTTAGCCAAGATTATTTTATCGCTTTTATTCCTTTAATTTATACAAATTTATACAAAATCAACCTTTAATTTATTCTTTTAATTTATAAAATTTTATATTACTCCTTGGCTAAATCATTCAGATTTAATACTGAAATTTATATTAAATTTGCTTACACTGAAACCTCGATATGAGTCCCCTATATTTCTGTCAGCGGACACATATCAAGGGAACGTGCAGGTCGTAAGTCAACGGCGTATGTACCAGTGTTCCCTTCTCGACTCCTCACCTTACCTCATCTATGATTGGGAGCAACCCAACTTCTCAGAATTACAAAAATATAGGGGACTCATATCGAGGTTTCAGTGTATTTATTTATTTATTGATTGATTTTATTTGATTATGTATCTGTGAATTATTTTAATAATCTGGAGTGCCGAAACGCCTGAAATTAAAAATGCTTGAGACTTCGAAATATCAATTTAATATATTATTCTAACCTTGTATCAAATTATTAATGTCGAAAAATGTTTTTCTGGGAGTATGAGTTTGAATCCCCGAATTTTGCGTATCATGTCCCCTAATTTACCATATAATTATCTTTTTTGTATCCGTTGCTTACCATATAATTATTTAACTTTATGGAAATGAATAACTTTCTTGAATTTGTAATCCCCTTTTTACTATTTTATTTTATTTATCCCTCGCTTACCATACAATTATTTTAACTTTATCAAAATGAATAGCTTTCTTGAATTTGTTAATTCCCTTTCATTATTTTGTTTTTCGTATCTCTTGCTTACCATTTATACAATTTAAATTTGCCTAAATCAGAATCTTCCCCTTTTATGTCCGTTATTATTGTGAACTTTATTTAGCGAATAATACAATTTTCTAGTTATTATATATAATATTATAAATTATTTTGTTGGTGTAATAATTTATTTTAACAATCTTGTTTAATAAATTGTTTTTAATTATTTACTTGAAACATGTTTAATTTGAGCTTTATAATTTTGAAACCCCCCCCTACTCTACAATTATCTATTAATTTTTTAAGAATTGAGCTAACCGTTTCTCCCATAATAAATCTTTTATCTTTTGTCGTTAATTCGTTCTTTCTTTAAATTATTGATTTGATGAAAATTAGTGCAGTTATCTTTATCTCTATCTTATTATCTTGTTATCTTTATCATCGGAATGCAGATTCCACGTATTTTATCTCTTTTCACATACTTTTCATTCAAATGATTTTTTCATTCAAATTACTTTGCCCCAAGAAAGGACTGGCGCCCAATTACCTGTAATATTTTATTTTATTTATATCGTTCATTTTTTTGTTAAACTATTTGTTTTCTTTCTTTTGAATTTATTTTAATTAGGTTCCCTTGTGTCCCACTTTCAGAGACCTTTAATTTATTTATTTGAATTAAAAAAAGTGGACGTCACATTATAAAGAAAAGTAATAGAGAACTTATATGTATATATTATAACAAATATGCAAAGTGACTCCATATATAATAAATAAAATTTGAAATCTTAGAAAATCACAAGAAACTTGTGAATTTATAAATAATAAATTTACAAAGTTTGGTAAATTTATTTATTTATAAAGGACGTAAAGTGACTTGTACAGTTTTAGCAATAAATAATTGCGCCACATTATATAATTATAATTAGAATATTATACATTTATTATAAATGACTTGTGAACTTAGTAAATAACTTTATAAATAATAATTTTTCTTTTTCCTTCAGCATAAGTAATTTTATGATGAATGTTTATAACGAAATTTGTTAGTTTTTATTTTCATATTCCAATATGATAGCGATAATACCTTTGCGTATATTAGTTACTTTTGACGAAAAAGGAGAAATTACCGACCAAAATTATCTAGTTATAATTTGAGTACAAACAGTGCCCGCTATAGTCTTGTGAGAGCGTTGCTAAATAGACTACCCGTGTCCCTCCTACCTCTTCATCTGTCATCGTCAGTCATATATGTTGAAATTGACCACAATCGTATAAACTGAAATTGACCACAAAGAGAGTTTTATTTAATTACTGTCTGGATTCCCTACCATTCCTCCGAAATCAACTCCCCGAATGACAATTCCCCCGAAAGCCTAGTGCCCCGAACGATCATTTTTCCGAACACCCAACAACCCGAAAACACATATAGAAATCGAAACCAATTGTTTTTAAGAAAAACAATTTCGTAACCCAAAATTGACTGTCAAATAAAAATTCTAGTTACCAATCAATTTCGTAACCAAAATTTACTTTAAATTAAAAAAAATCTTCTAAATAAAAATTCTACTTATCAATATGAATGACGAACCCGAAATTATCAATCAGATGCGATTATTTCTTAATGGGTTTTTGAGGTCACGAAACGAAGGTAACCGTACCTACTGGGATTGTAAGAAAGTATGAAACAAGGAGTGTAAAGCACGAGCCATAACAACAACTGTTAATAGAAAAATTGAAGTCGTAAAAGGTCCAAATGAATCCCCACATGCACATCCGCCTAACCGAGAAGAAGCTGAAGCTGTAAAAATAAAAATAAATTTAAAATGAAAAGCTGAAGCTCATCAGTCCGAGCCTCCGGCAGGTATTTTGCGCGGTGAATTATCAGGAATAGTCAAGAGTGCTTAGTCAACTACCTGAGAGAGAAAGTTTAAAAAAAGTCATACGCAGAGTGAGACGAAAAAATTTGCCGCTGAATCCTACGTCACTAGCTGATATGCAAGAAATTTCGGATTTGTATAAAAAAACGGTGACAGACGACAAATTTTTAATTTATGATTCGAAAGATCACGGCGAACCGGACGAAAATCGAGTGATAGTTTTCGCAATCAAAGGAAAACTTGAACTCTTGGCATCAAGTTCAATGTGGTTTTTAGATGGAACGTTCAAGGTTAGTTTGAATCAAATTAAAAAAATTGTGTTGCAAATTTTTTTCGTAAGTTACTAAATAAGATACGCGTTTCGCAGGTGTCGTCTAGTATTTTCACACAAATTTTCACGATACTGGGAACAGTGAATAGGATTACGGAAAAAGGAGAGCGAGAAGTTATTGCTTTGCCGTTCGTGTACGCTCTACTATCTTCTAAAGAAAAAAATCAGTACGCGTCAGTGTTTCGAGCGGTTGTTACAGCAGCAGTTGAATATGGGATAAGAAACTGCCAACCTGAAATGATAATGAGTGACTTCGAGCTTGGAATCATAAATGCTTGTAAAGAACTATTCCCCAACGTGCCAATCAATGCATGTTTCCTGAAAAGAGCAAGGAGATACAGAAATTTCAGTTGTAGAACTCTCTCTTGGACGGAAAATAAAAGCTGCTCCCAAGAAAAAGTGGCTTGAAATACAAGGGAGATTGCGGAGAATCGTAATGAATTACGAAAATTAGGAAATGATTGATTATTTGCAAGCTATTGGACATTCGATTGTAATATAATATGTAATATTATATATAACATTTTCGGGGACTTATTCGGGGACGTATTTCGGGTTGTTAGGCATTCGGGGCGACGGTCGTTCGGGGGCATAGCTGTTCGGGGAAATGGTCATTCGGAAAGTTGATTTCGGGTCAATGGTCGGGTACCTACTGTCTGTGTTGTGTCTAGAAAAAATCATTGAAGTCGTGTGTTTCACACTCGCCATCTCTTTTTCTCGACATCCGTCGCTGCTCAGTGTTCATCAATGTTAGTGTCAACGTTTCAGAAGATGTATATTTTCCATCAATATATACATTTTTTCACAAAAAACGCGATGTATTTTTCATTAGATGGATTCTAAGATTCCATTAGACCCCAAACACTTGGTAAGTTTTCTTTATTTATCCTACAATATACTTTCGAAAATAAATATAGGGACAGGGCCGTTATGATAATGGGGGGGACGAAAAAAGTTTCTAAGTTCTCTTTATCCAACGCCCTTATTTGTTTACAAATTGGATTTGATAATTATTTTAACATTAAATGCTTTCTTGAGCAGTTCGAAATGCACATTCTCAGATACGCCATAAGGAGTACTAACCTGAAAAAGTGTCACTTTTACAACCACACACAGGCTTCAAAATGAAGTTTTTTATGCCTATGATGGAGAAATAACTTAAGATTTCTTAATAAAATTAACTTAAGATCTGTAACGCGATCGGTATCTAATCGCGAAACTACGTCTCGACAATCTTAAAGCTCGGCAATCAAGATGAATTAAAATTTATAAAGCGCCAGTCATTTATTTATATAAATGACGATGAATTCCGAAATCCCAATATTTTCCAGTAAATCCTGAAAATCCTTAAACAAAACAGCTACTAGCTCAGGTTAGGTCTTCGCGATATCTCAAGGTCACGGGTGTTAAAGAGCATCATGGAAGAAATCGAGACCAAATTTCATGAGAAACAATTAATATATTTAATGGACAAAATCGGAATCGAAAGAATAGCATTTAAACAATAATCGTTTAAATCATGGAAGAGAACGTTACATAACTCATATAGTGATTTATAAATTCATTAGTTTGATTTACAGAGATTTAATTCGGAAGCTAAGTTCAATTCTAATTTACATAAGAAAGATGAATAAATAATTAATAAATTAATTATTAAAGGATTGAGATTTAAACTGAAGTTAGAGAATTGAATTGAAGATTCGATTCTTAAATAGCGGACGTATGTCTGATGGGCGTGTTACCATACGTAACACTTCAACCGCATCAAACATCGTTAGAATTTAAATTTAATAAGAATGCGACAATAGATGAGATCACAAGATCAAACATAATATGCGTTGGAAAACAAAAGAAACACTATAAGCGGCAAAGAAATTACTTGTGAGCACTCCGGAAAATCCAATATCAAAAGATCAAGAAAATGGTCATGCTCAGCAAAGTAGCTCCAAAACTACTATCTCTAACAATGCTACTTTGCTACACTTGCCAATACAAAAATAAACCATACCTCAGCCGTAGTAATAAAAGATCCGAATCAATTAAAATATCCTTTAAATTATAGTCCTCGGTAATTACGTAACAATAATTCCTCGACAATCGATTCACGAAACGATAAGAACAACTTGTCGGTTCAACTTCCAGAAAGAGAGTGGTGTATGAGGAACGAGGCGGAAGTTCGTTGACAGATGAAAGGAAATCAGTCAGCCACCATCATGAAAATCGAGTCCAACGTAGCGAATCACGGCAGTTATCAAAATCATGTTACTAGTGACATAGTACGGTAAGATTCTGTCGCTACCCGGTAAGAAGGAGTTGATTGATACGCATAGAATGACATTAAAAAAACTTACATTTCAATGCCTTTAAATGCGTACTAATTACATTTTTGTCCTAAATGCCATTGAATGCGCATTAAATGGCATTGAACCTATTTTGTAATTTGTTTTGTAAAGCGCATTGTATGGCATTGGAGTTGGGAAACCGTTCAACCGCATTAAAAGGCATTGACTAAATGTTTAGCAACGGCATTATCAAGTAGACAGATTAATGCCTTCACATATGTGCGCATTCAAACGCATTAAACCGAAACTATTTTTATCCAATAAAACGCATTCAATGGCATTTCGGACAAAAATGAAATTAGTACGCATTTAAAGGCATTGAAATTTCAATTTTTTTTAATGCCATTCTATGCGTATCAATCAACTCCTTCTTACCGGGTGGTCACCAATATAGTTAGCCAACAGTGCACCCTGCACTTGTTCTTAAAATAGTCTATAGAGAGTCACAGAATGGCTGAGCATTCATTATAATGTCTCTAGAAATTCAATTATGTCACATTAGCAAGTGATCAGTAGTATGTCAGGCTGTTCTGGCTCCTGAGTAGAAAATCTTATATTTGTCAGACGCGCGTGGTTCCGCGCGTCACAGCTGTCTACTGAGGCGGCGGATTCGCAACCTGAGAGGTGATGGGCTCTGGCGTCTGACGGTAGTACTGACGGTATTCGAATTGGTTGCGTCCTTCGTTCCTTCACGAAAAATTCCAATATATCGTCCTTCCTTCAGTAAAGTCCAAATATAGCATCGTTCCGCTCATATCCTTCGTTGAAATGGCTCGAGATTTACATGAAAGTAATACATTCGAAGGCAATTAAATCGAAGTTTATATTTTCGAGAGTGCTCCGAAAGTTCGTGGTGTGGCTCTCTCTCTGGTAGTGAATATCGTACAACGCGAGTCAAAATAACTATTGTCTCCGGTGCCGGTTAACTATATCTTCTGACGTTACAGAGTAAATCTGCAACGTCACAGATCATATAAACATGCAACAGATGCAGTTTCTAAAATCGCTCTAACATGGTCAGTGTTATTGCGGCTTCCCAGTGTATTAATTTTTATGATTCAATAAATAAACATTTTTAAAATATTTTCAGATCATTGGTTCGGTTATAACACAAGCTGACGAAGAAAAGACTGTCAGGAGTTCTATTATAAGTATTAGCGATGCTCAGAAGGAACAGTATTTAAATCAAGACTTCGACATACGTAAGTCTTTAAATAATTAAACACACAATCTTCAAATATTTTAAAATATTTTTTCTCCAATGATGTAATATTAAAATGTGATTTTAAGGAATTAAATTTTTTTTAATGGTAAATGATATAAAAGCAAAGTAGCTAATCTTTAGATGACTTCGAGTAAGTTGTTGGGTCATTTCAAACGTTTTTGCTTCCTCATAGCTTTGAGCAGTCACAATATTCAGATCCTAAAAAGAAGTTTTTAGAATATATTTTAAATGAAATATATTTAGTATGAAGTTCTAAGAAGTTATCTGGAAAAGTAGGAAGTTTCGAAACCTTTGAAATACTCAGCTAAAGTATTAGAAAGTGTGACGTTGCAAAATTTTGCAAGTCACAAACTTAGCTTTTATAAAATTGAAAGGCCTGCAGTCTATAGGGGAAGCCGGTACAAAGCTGTATACGGGGTAAAGCGGTATAGAAGATTTTTTAAAGCGATATTTGACCTCAATTAATCGGTATTTTCAAAAATATGTTCTTTAGTAGTGCTTATTTTATTTCCGGACTATAGTGTGATTTCCATTGTTTGTTCTCGAATAATGCGAGGTCCACGTCGCAGGAGAGCGTCCTTACTAATTTCTTGATTTTTCAATGCAAGTAAGTTATGGTTTAATTAATTATTAAACAAATCGCTGTAGCCTGCACTATTACCTTTTATTTGCATATCCAATTAAGTGTTTTTGTTGGTTATCTTTTTTTTACGCGTTTTAATGTTCAAGCGGGACCTGGGGACAAAGCGGTATACTAAAAATATACTAAAAAATATACTAAAATATACTAAATATACTAAATATACTAAATATACTAAAAATATACTAAGAAAATCAAACAGCTAAAAAAAACCATCATTGATTCAGTGAGCACCTTTTCGAGAAAACCCATCCAACGCGCGAGCAAGAACAAAAATCTTAGGTTATGCCTTCCTCTGTAAACATGTCCACTAGGGTGGTTCAAAAAGACTTTTTTTTTCTAGAGTGTCTCGATCCCCCCAATTTGATTCGAAATCCGTAAAAAGAAAGGTCATATTTTTTTTTTAATTTTGATTTTAACAAGTGCTGGTTTTGAATTGAAGTTTCCCATGTAAATTGCATGGGGAAAAATCACTTTTTGGAGTTTTTCGAATAATTTCTCAGGGTTTCGAAAAATGTTACGGGAGATTATAGAGCCTTGTTGGGGACTATCCAACAAAGAATTTCATGTACCACACATATGGGTTTGACACCCCTAGCACACCCCCACGGTGCCTTGAAAACTACCCTTAAAACCAAAAATGTCAATTTTTTATAAAACCGGCCTTATGTGAGCTTTATTCTAGTTTTTTTTTTATAAAAATTATTTCTATTAGTCTAGTGGAATATTTATCGACATTGGTTAATTAATTTTTAATTATTTAAACAAATTCCATTTGTTTAAATAATGTTTTTGTAAAAATACGTTTGTCTTTATAAAAATTACTACTATTGGTCTAATGGAATATTGATTAACAATGTTTAATTAATTTTCAATTATTTAAACAAATTTAATTTATTTAAATAATTTTTCTTCCGAAAATTCTTTTTTTCTTATTGAATATTATTACCATTGATTTTATTGAATATTTATTAACATTGAAAAATTAGTTTTCATTTGTTTAAATAAATTTCATTTGTTTAAAAAATGGTTTTTTCAAAAATTCGAGGAATTCTAAATTTTTATCGTTACATAACACAAATTTATCTTCAAATATTATCCAATTTTGTTTCTCACTGTTTGCAAACGAGGAAGACAGTTATAAAATTATACAAAGATTGAAAAATTTCTGTTAATTTTATTATAAGCACCCAGATATACTCAAAAGTGTGGAAAATGTCTCTTAGGAGAAATATTTTTCGAAATATACCTTTCCAGTATACGTGGGGAGAAGGTTAGCAAAATCCTTTCCATCATGTATTTCGAAAAATATTTCTCGTAAGAGACATTTTCCACACTTTCGAGTATATCTGGGTGCTCACAATAAAATCAGAAGAAATCTTTCAACATTTGTATAATTTTATAACTGTCCTCGTTTCCAAATGGAGAGAAACAAAATTGGAAAATATTTGAAAATAAATTTGTGTTACGTAACGATAAAAATTTAGAATTCCTCGAATTTTTGGAAAAACCATTTTTTAAACAAATGGAATTTATTTAAACAAATGAAAACAAATTTTTCAATGTTAATAAATATTCAATTAAATCAAAGGTAATAATATTCAATAAGAAAAAAAGAATTTTCAGAAAAAAAATTATTTAAATAAATTCAATTTGTTTAAGGAGTTAACACCAACTAACGGAGTCAAAAGAGAGTTATTTAGCTTTTGGTTCACTTAGTAGTTAAATGTGGCAACGTTGTACAGTTTGAAATAAGCGCGCGCGTCAGATATGATGACATGATTTAGCATATACAATGCAAACTGAATATTGCTGAATATGCGCATATAAACAGCTGACAGAAATATACTACACTATCTTTGCGATGTTGCCAAGTGTATCAAGGAACGATATATTTTGTAATATTTTTCTAATTTTCACCAACTAATAGCCAATGAATGATGTTTTTAATTTTTTTAAATGACCCTCAGAAATTTTTTTTACTATACAAAAAAGATTTTCGAGATCTCTACGTTTCCTTCCGATTCGAATTAAAATGTAAAAAAAGTATACCGATTGCCATAAGACACCGTGATAAATGTAAAAAAAAATAATTGTTTATATCTCGTTTCAGACTCAACCTCAGCTCACCAAACTTGAACTAAGTCTTTTTCATATCAAAATCTTATGATATACCAAGTTTCATCATTTTCTCTACGTTTTTTCAGTTTGGTGTGTTACCTCCTTAAATAATTGAAAATTAATTAAACATTGTTAATCAATATTCCATTAGACCAATAGTAGTAATTTTTATAAAGACAAACGTATTTTTGAAAAAAAAATTTTAACAAATGGAATTTGTTTAAATAATTAAAAATTAATTAACCAATGTCGATAAATATTCCACTAGACTAATAGAAATAATTTTTATTTAAAAAAAACGAGAATAAATCTCACATAAGGTCGGTTTTATGAAAAATTGACATTTTTGATTTTATTGGTAGTTTTCAAGGCACCGTGGGAGTGTGTTAGTGGTGTCAAACCCATATTTGTGGTACATGGAATTCTTTGTTGGATAGTCCTCAACAAGCCTCTATAATCTCCCGTAACATTTTTCGAAACCCTGAAAAATTATCTCAAAACCTCCAAAAAGTGATTTTTCCCCATGCAATTTGCATGGAAAACTTCGAGTCAAAACCGGCACGTGTTAAAATCAAAATTTAAAAAGAAAATATGACCTTTCTTTTTGCGGATTTCGAATCAAATTGGGGGGATCGAGACTCTCTATCATCAAAAAAATTTTTGCCATGCATTTTTGAACCACCCTAATGTCCACCCAACCCTGGTTCCTATTAGAATCTTATGGAAATCAGGGATGAGTTGATATGTTTACAGAGGAAGGCATATATATGATTGTTACTGTAAATAGTGTAAATAAGCACTTTTACCATTTTCCAATTTAAATATAAATTTTTCCAAACCATTAATTTCATTATTCAATCGTTTTATTTATTTTTTTATTGCTGCATTATCTTCTTTTTCGAAACACATTCGAAGTGGTCGATTGAAACGTATACTTTGAGGTGTGGGATGGAATTTGTTACGTGTGTCCTTGACAACTGATCACGTGATACTGTTATTTTAGTTGCCATGGAAACGCTGCGAGATCTTTTTACAATATAAAGAGATAAAGTAATTGTTGTTAAGTTATGATTCGAGATATTGGACAATATGGGTTGTAATAGAAAAACGACAAAGGCAAAATCACAGAAGAATCGAGGAAAGCCTCTCAAAAAATCTTGGCAAAAAATTCATCCAGGTAGAAAGCGCAAGAATGTTTCTGATGTTTCTTCAAAAACTGTCACTAGAAGAGCTACGGAGATTGCTGATCAATGCGATAATAATGTTGCTGTATTAAATATGGCTCTGAAAATCGCTAAAGATAAAAATTATGCTCTTTCTGAAAGTGAAGAAAATAACGTTAAAATGAAGCATAACAAAGAATCTGCTCTATAATTTTTTTGAGACTACGACTATAGTGTGTATCAGTACAGAGGTTTTGTATCAGATTGCAAGTCGAAAAATTGCTCGATTTATCCACCTTATACAAATAAAGGTCTTGCAAAGACCTTTTTTTAAGAATAAAGAATAATAATAATATTTATTATAAAGAATATTTGATTGAAAAAGAAATTGAAACTGAATCTGAAGTTACAGTAAACTTGCAAGCTATTTTAAATAAAACTGTTGATAGGCTATGCAACAGTGTGGCACAAGACTGGAACAACAATAGTTTGGTGAATTTAGAAATCATAGTGACCCTTGGTTTTGACAGCTCTGCTAATCATTTGAATCCTCACCAAAAATCAAACAATCAAACCGATAATATAACCAGTGCTCAGCAATCTCTTTTTGTAAGCAGTTTCAATATTATTCAAATCGCCAGTACTTACGATGATAATTATGCTTGGTTAAATCCCACACCTTAAAGTATACGTTTCATTCGACCACTTCGAATGTGTTTCGAAAAAAAAGATAATGCAGCAATAAAAAAAGTAATAAAACGATTGAATAATGAAATTAATGGTTTGAAAAAATTTAAATTTAAATTGGAAAACGATAAAAGTGCTACAGTAAGATACCGTGTAAATAAGACAATGTTCGATGAAACATGTGTGAATACTTTAATAGGAAATACTGCAACAACCAAGTGCCCCATGTGTTTGAAAACATCACACCAATTCGGAAATCTGGAAGAGAATTTTACCCCAATTGAAGAATCTTTATATTTTGGAATTGGTCTGCTGCATTGCGAAATAAAAGCATTTGAACATTTTCTACATTTACCATACCGTTTGCCAAAGTTTATCATACCGTTTGCCATCAGTTTAATAAATCTGATGGCGTACTTATCTGCTCCCATTTAAATAGGAACTTTTAAAGAACGACAGTGAACAATTCAAACTGCTCTTTGCCATAAATTTGTAGTTAAGGTTGATTTATGTTTACAAGGCCATGGTACTACAAACACTGGAAATTTGGTGAGAAGATGTTTTAGTGATCCTCAATTATTTGCCGAATGCTTAGAATTGGATTGCACTCTGGTTAAAAACATAGCACAAATTTTGATTTGTTTTAAGTCAAAGCAACATTTGGATTTAGATAAATTGTAAGAGTTTTGTTTTAAAACGTATAAGCACTATTATACCTTATACTCATGGAGTAGGATGAATCCATCGATTCACAAACTATTGAAACATGGATGTGAAATTCCAAGAAAATTTTTGCTTCCTATAGCATTTTACTCCGAAGACTCAAGTGAAGAATGGCACAAATTGAACAGGAGGAATATGACAGAGAGAGCTCTACAGAACAGCAGACAAAACAGACTTTTAAACGTATTTAATCGGGCTATGTATTTATCGGATCCAAAAATATCCATAGCACACATTCAAATTCGTATGAAATTTCGAACTAAAAAGAGTGTAAATGATTTAGAAGTATTCAAGGAATTTTGAATGGGGTAACTGTTTTGGATTTTACTTGTGAATTAATGAGTAACTGATTTATAATTTTAATTTCTGAAATAATATCAACAGAGATGAAAATGACACGATCAATGCAAGCTTACAATTGACGATGCAGTCAATTCTGAAGATCTCATGGATTGCGGATTTTTATTCCAATTAGCGAGATGATGATGGAATTATTATTAATAAATAATCGTAATTAATAATTTTATTATTAATAAATTGTTAATAAAATTTATTATTAATAAATTGAAGATGAAAAAAATACAAGAATTATATTTTTATCGTAAGAGTGTCGTAACAGTATTTTTCAATGAGATATTGTAATAACAAAAAATGTGATTATATTATTATTATTATTATTATTATTATTATTATTATTATTATTATTATTATTATTAATGTGATTAAATAGTGCAATGTATAAGATTTCATTAGCTGTGGGGCTTTATGAATTGATATTATATTTAAAGCTCTGCACGAGTCAAATCTTCTAGCATAAAAAAAAGTGAACCATGATTTCCGACGAATTTTTATTCGTAAAATCAGAATTTGGATCCAAATTAACAATTTTGTTGGTGGTTTTTTATTAAATGTTAAAAAAATATTAAAAAACCGTGAAAAAATTATGTTTTTGGCGTTTATTTTTGAACGGTTAACAGGAAACCCCCTAATTTTATTGCAAATTTGGATAAAGCTTCAAAAAATACATAGAAATAGATATGTTTCGTTAAAAGCACAAATAATTCCAATTAACAGTCACAGTTCTTTGCGATTTCATAAGCTATGGGGCTTTATGAATTACTATTGTATTTGAAGCTCAACACGTGTCAAATCTTCTAGCAGAAAAAAAAATTGAACCATGGTTTCTGACCTATTTTTATTCGTAGAATTCGAATCTGTACCCAAATTAACAATTTTGTTGGTAGTTTTTTACGAAATGTCAAAAAACTATAAAAAACCATAAAATGTTCATGTTTTTGGCGTTTATCTAGAAAACATTCCTGGAAACCTACTAATTTTATTTCAAATTTGGATTCAGTGTCGAAAAATACTTGGAAATTGATTTACCTTGTCAAAAGTTCATGTAAATTTTGGTTTTTTTATGGGCCTGTGTTATAGTTAATAAGTATGGTTGTTTAACCTATTGTTTCTCAGTCCTACCTTGATAAAAAATATTTTTCAAGGTCATATTCTTTTTTGACGTGAAAAGAGCTATCCAAAAATGCCCTCATAATTAAAAACAAATTTTTTTTTAAGTGTTAAAATCGCGGAAAACCATTTTTTTTTTCAAAAATGTTAAACTTTTACATTGAATATGAAGGTCAAAATTTTTATTTTCATGAACCGGGATATTTTTTCATTCATGCCAATTACATCTGCTTTAAAATGCAGTTTGAGTCGTGTCTATCATTTTTCGATCGCGAGATATTTCATTTTGTCCATTTTTTGAAAAATCGAAGACTGCGGCGTATACCGAAAATGGCGCGTAACGCGAGAAATCTTAAATCTTAAGGGGGGAAGTACCTTTAGATACCCAAAATCAAGCGCTTTTTTGGCATTTTTTTTCAGAAAATGAATACAGAACATACATAATTGGCATAATATGTATTTAGCGCAATGTTTGAAGATAAAAAAAAATGTAAACAATATAAAAAATGAAAAAAGAATGCATTTTAAGAGGATCTTGTAAGACGCCTCGCCACTGACATCAAAATTTGTGTAAGTGATCCTGACCGCAATTCTCAACAGAATTTAAGTTTTAATATCGCATTTTACTCAGAAAGGTTTGTTGTCCTAGATGAACCACGAAATTTCCGATATTCCAAGATTAACCACAAAAATCACACTTTGAAAATAAAAATTCCGTTTTTTTGCAAAAAATTTTGACTATTTTGCCGAATAAAGTATCTAAAAATGGTTTGTTTTTTTTCTTCGTGGTTCATCTAGGATAGTTTTTTATCTTCTTGAAAATGAGCCTTGGACGAACAAAATCGGTTGATTAGTTTTTCCGTAATCACTTACACAATTTTGAAAAACAGCGTTTAAAGTATGCGATTACGAAAAAAGAAATTTACTTAAATGAAACTTTAATCAGCTCCACCAGGTTCGTAGAGTGAACCCTCTGCTTCCTCAAAGTACTCATTTTGAATGAGTTGTGCCTCCCTACGAGCACTACGGGCCTCCTTCGTGCTCTCACTGTGCCGTCGAGCTGCGCGCTCTAAACGAATTTTGTCCATGTGATCGGCGAAAATCTTGCACTGATGTCCTATATTCAATTCCAACAGTCTCATCATTTCCTATATTCAATTCCAACAGTCTCAACATTTCTTCCCTGAATTCAGGTGCTTTGGCACCATGCGCCATACGGTGGCGTTGAAAGATTCATTCGCGTTCTGGGTATTACCTCGCAAGCATCTGATTAGGAGATCGTCCCTAGAAAGATCTTTGTAGATCTGGATGTGACCACAACACAGAGAAAACAGAATATAAAATTTGCTGCTGGTAATTTTGAAATGAATAAAATTTAATTTTTATCTTCATTCCAACAAAATAAGGTACTATTTCTATTTCTATTTCTCTTTCTATTTCTATTTTTGTGGTTGTCACACCCATAACAGTTTTTTGCAGTACAGACTAAATTCGCGGAATCTGTTCACTGGCGAATTACCGCAGCGTTGACGTTCGGCGGG
>CAJFCO010018254.1:59839-88782 GCA_904066015.1 Synergus gifuensis
GGAAGAGATGAACAGCAATAGTGTCGTGGCGTAAACATTCGGACATAGACACAAAACTTTTGAGTTTCAATTCATTGTCATTATCTTTGTAATATATTGAAAATGGATGTATTGTCACTTGATCATTATTCCAGTCAATACCTTGAACGGAATTTTGAATTATGAAAGCATAATTTTCAGAAAAATCACAAATGACAATACATTCATTTTTCATTATTTTACTTTTCTTTTCATTTAAAAATTCTCTTTGTTTATTTGCTAAAAATGAATGTAGTAATAATTTATTTAAACCGATACTCAAAGTTTGCAAGAATTCATCGACAGTAGATATTAGGGTTTGTAATGTAGTTCTTTCGGTTGTAATCCACTGTTTGTACTTAATATTTTCCATTAATTTTTCTTCAAAATTCTGTTCTAATTAATCAATAACATTCTTTACGCCCGGACATTGATCACACAATCCTAAAAAACAGTTAGTAGACTATACATCACATAGCATAAAGTACACACACCATGACATACCATAAAGTTACCATTACATACCATCAGTACCATCATATACCGTAAAGTTATCTTGTCTAAGAAATAAGATTATTTAGTTAAAAATATTTAATAATCATTTATATTTTAAGAGAAAAACGATATAAGAGAAGAAAATCGGCCGTGTAAAGTGAACCGCGCGCCGATGTGATGTCCCGTGCTGGACAACGCTAGATACATTAAATTTTTTCCAATAGTAATAGTACTTTGACCATTTTAAAAAAAATCGTTTTTAATCGGAAATTTGACGTAGAATACAATAAAAGTACTAAGAACGTAATTCGAGTGGGCTAAACTAGTTAAAAATCGTTTAAAAAATTTTAATTGTTTATAACAATTTTAATTTGTTAATAATATTTTTGTATTAATTTTTTTATTAAAGTTCCTTCTTTTACCTTTCAAATGAAAAAAAATAAGGTCTCTAGCTTAAGTATAACAGGAGTTATGCCTTTTTAAGTAAATGGTCTTTACTCAAATTGTCAATTTTTCAACCCCTCCTATTTCCCAAAAAATTGCGAAATAAAAAAAATCCTCGAATACGTATCTTCTCTTTTTCGATAATGAACCCGTCAAAAAAGTATTAGCTCAATCAAAAATGGGTCGGTCAATTTTCGTCCAAATCTATACGATTTGTAAAAGAATGTCCCGTATACCTCGCGTCAAGGAAGATTACAGTGGACAACAATGAGAGAAGATTACGAGCGCATATTAGAGTCGTTCAAAACCGATACAGTTTGGTTGCAGGATGTCCAGTTAGTGTAAGTGTGCAAAAATTTTATACATAAAGAAGTGAGTTCTCGTGTCAAGAGCTCGAAAAGCTCGGTGACAAAATCAATTACCATGTGTGGCATGTAATTACCATGTCTATGCTGCCTATGCTGCCGCATAGGCAGCATGGACCAATAGTAGTAATTTTTATAAAGACGAACGTATTTTTGAAAAAAAATTATTTAAACAAATGGAATTTGTTCAAATAATTAAGAAGTAATTAACCAATGTTGATAAATATTCCACCAGACTAATAGAAATAATTTTTATAAAAAAATGAGAATAAAGCGCACAGAAGGCTGGTTTCATGAAATTGACATGAAAAATTGACATTTTTGGTTTTAAGGGTAGTTTTCAAGGCACCGTGGGGGTGTGTTAGGGGTGTTAAATTCATATGTGTGGTACATGAAATTATTTGTTGGATAGTCCTCAACAAGCTTCTATAATCTTCCGTAACATTTTTAAGAAACCTGAAAAATTATTCGAAAAACTCCAAAAAGTGATTTTTCCCCATGCAATTTACATGGGAAACTTCAAGTTAAAACCGGCACGAGTTAAAATCAAAACTTAAAAAAAAAGAAAAATATTACCTTTCTTTTTTCGGATTTCTATTCAAATTGGGGGGATCGAGACTCTCTAGAAAAAAAGTCTTTTTGAACCACCTATGTACGTATTCTATAAACAGTCTATTGTAATATGTATTGTACTTTTGTCCACTTATTCACATCTACATTAAAAACTTAAAATATGTGTAGGATCTTAACATTTTAAATGTTGAAATATTCTCAGTTTTATATTTGAAAAAAAATCAAAATTATCAAAAAGATGCTACTTTTGAAAACATCGCTGCCGGCCGCGAGCACTTTTCGGGGTTGCGTACTCAAACACACATTTCGCATACACGCGCAATTTCCGAGCTCGCCGCCTAGTAGTGGGGGCCCCCTATTTCTCGGAATTCTTACCCCTAAATGCTCGTGGGTCACCTCTTAGCGAGGCTGTACTGTACTTTAAATAATATATTTCAGATACCTATAACTATGGATACAATGTGGGATTGCATAATCAATTTCATCATCAAGTACAAAGGCCGGATGGAATCACATACGGTTGCTATGGACACACAAATGCGCATGGCAATCTTTCAGCAATTTTTTACATAAGTGATGGATGGGGATATCGTGTAGTTCATCCTGAAGAAAACATTACACTTTTTAATTACAAGATGAAGCAGAGTAATTTTCAGGATTATGCTCAACATAAACATTTTCATCACCGCGGAGTTTTAACTTTTTGGAAAGATTTACATTTTCCAGCAAGTTGTAAAATATATGAAGGTATATCTATTTTAACCAATAACCATATTTACTCAATTAATTGTATTTAAAATTTAAATGTTATGTCACTAAATAATTAACTATAATAAAGTACGATTATGTTCTTCTGTCTTTCCGTATTAACCCTTAGTTGGCACACCTCGCTCCAGCTAGGTGTGGAAACTATGTGATTCCAAAGAAGTGTGGTATCTAAGAGTTAAATAACCTAAATCATTTATTAAAGTAACTTCTGAAGATGTTCCCAAAAAGGGGAAGGGTCTCTAAGGCAGGTTTTTGGCCCAGTTTAGATTTGGCCCAAAAAATTCTAAAAAATCCATACAGTATTTGCTAACAATAAGAAGTCAATTCCACCCTAAATGGACAACCCTCACTCCCCATTCACCCTGAGCACCCCTTAAAAAATGAAAACATCACCGCTTCTGTGCAGTGTTTTTTGGGAAAACCCCCAATTAAAAAAAAATCAGAAAAAATACATATATAGGTTTTTGGGGTCGCTGAATTCGAATCCGAGATCCGTTGACCTCGAGCATATCATATTCAAGGTCATTCGAAGGTCAAACTGCAAAAAATTCAATTAAAAAATCCAGAAAAATACATACATAGATTTTTGGGGTCGCTGATTTCGAATCCGAGGTTCGTTGACTTCCAACATATCAGATTCAAGGTCATTTAAAGTTCAAACTGCAAAAAATCCGATATAAAAATCCATAAAAATACATACATAAGTTTTTGGGAACGGTGATTTCAAATCCGAGGTTCGTTGACTTCCATGATATCAGATTCAAGGTCATTTGAAGGTGAAAATGCAAAAAATCCGATAAAAAATGCAGAAAAGTAAGGGGGCGGTGAGGGTTGTCCGTTTAGGGTGGAATTGACTTCTTATTGTTAGTAGATACTGTATGGATTTTTTCGAATTTTTTGGGCCAAATTAAAGTGGGCCAAAAACTTACCTCAGAGACCCTCCCCCTTTTTCAAATAAAAATATTCATTACCATTAGACTTTTTTATAATAACGATTTTTCTTACTGGGGTCAATTTGACCCCGTGTACCAACTAAGGGTTAAAACACCTATGTGCTCCAAATAGCTCTTTGGAATGAGCCAAGGCAGATTAGAAACAGTTTATTGGAATGTTAATTATTCATTGCGTGTCACCAAGCCCCCATCTATAGGCGCTCAGAGGCAACACTTCTAATTGATTGCAATTGAAATTTTTTGTCGTTAAATGAAGCGCATTTGAAGCTATTTGGAATGAGCCAAGGCAGATTGTTAAAAGTTAATTAAAACGGTAATTATGCATAGCGTGTCACCAGTCCGAGCACCTACATTGGGCGCTCAGAGATGAGACGTCTAGTTGAGCGCAATAGTAGTTTTCGATGGTGCAATGGAGCGCATTTGAAGCTATTGGGAATGAGTCGAAGCAGATTGAAAAGTCAATTAGAACGGTAATTAGCATAATGTGTCACCAGCACGCGTACTTACATTAGGCGCTCAGATGCGAGACTCCTAATTGAGCGGTATTGAAGTTAATAATGATGCAATGGAGTGCATTTGAAGCTCTTTGGAATGAGCAGAAGCGGATTAGAATAAGTTAATTAGGATGGTAATTGTGCATAGCATGTCACCATCCCCCCACCTACAATTGCCGCTCAGATGGTGACTTCTAATTGAGCGCAATTGAAGTAATTGGTCGTGCAATGGAGCGCATTTGAAGCTCTTCGGAATGAGTCGAAGCAGATGAGAAAAAGTTAATTAGAATGGTAATTAAGCGTAAGGCGTCACCATCCCTCCCCACCTACATTAGGAGCTCAGAGGCGAGACTTCTATTTGAGCGCAATTGAATTTTTTGGTGTTGCGATTTGTGCATTTGCAGCCATTTGGAATGATTAAAGTCAGATTGTAAAAAGTTAATTAGAACGGTAATTATGCATATCGTATCACCATCAACCCACCTACATTAGGCGCTCAGATTCGAGACTTAAAATTGAGAGTAATTAAATTTTTTGGTGGTGCGATGTAGCGCATTTGCATTTGGAATGAGTAAAGTCAGATTGTAAAAAGTTAATTAGAACGGTTATTATGCATAGCGTGTCAACATCCCCCACCTCACCTATATTAGGTGCTCAGAGACCAGACTTCTAATTGAGCGCAATTGAAGTTATTGGTGCTGCATTGGAGCGCACTTGAAGCTCTTTGGAATGAGCCAAGACAGCTTAAAAAAAGTTAATTAGAATGTTAATTACGCATAGCGTGTCACCAGCCTCGTACCTACATTAGGCGCTCAGAGTCGAGACTTCTAATTAACCCTTTGCGGCATAGTGGGTCGTTCAGCGACCCACCTTTTTCTCCATGGTTTTACATTTTTCTAACTACTTTCTTAACAACAAGTACTGGGTTTTTTGTTTTTCCTAAGTCTCTGGGATATAAATGAATGTGAAAAAAATGTTGTCCGTCATTAATTGTTAATTATAAAAATAATGTATATAAACAAATAATCCAAATTGGTGCTTTTTCATGGAGAAATTCATTTTCCACTAATATATCTTGTAGTTTGGAACGGAAATTTTTTTTTGTATTGAGTACACCTTAAAGTATTTTTCAGAATTTTTTCAGAATTTTCTGCAATGTTACATAAGTTATAAACTCTATTTTTTTGCTCAAAAAAAACTATAAAATGCAGTGTTTCTCATACTAAACCCAATATAACAATTGTATTTTTTTCAACCTAGTTCTTGAGGTGTTTATTTTCATCTCTGAATCTGAATCTAAGTTCAAAATATTCAATTTCGAAAAATCCGAGATGTCGGAAAAAACATGGTGGACAAAAAATTTTAAAAATTAACACATCTGTTTCAAATTAGTTTTCAGGGGGTTTTTATGGTTGCTGAATTTTAATTTGAATTCAAAATGAACAATTTCGAAAAATCCAGGATGGCCGAATCAACATGACAGATCAAAATTACAGAAATAGGCACATTATGTGCAAAATTAGTTATAGGGTGTTTTTGGTGTCTCTGATGACGGATCTAAGGTCAGATTTCCAAAATTCATAATGGCGAATCCAATATGTCGGACAAATTTTTGAAAAAGTGATTGGATTTTCATAAAACTTGTTATTGGGGGGTTTTTGATGTCGCTGATTACGAATCTGAAGCCCAATGTGCAAAATTCAAAATGTTGAATCCAATATGGCGGTTGAGTTTTCAAAAAATTAATGGACTTTCATAAAAATTGGCATCTTGGGATTTATGGGTTCTCTGATAACGAATCTGAAGTTAGATTTGTAATCAGCGTCTACAAAAACCCCCAGAAGCCAAGTTTCATGAAAATCCATTAATTTCTTGAAAAATCGTCCGTCATATTGGATTCGCCATTTTGAATTTTGCAAATTGGGCTTCAGATTCGTAATCAGCGACATCAAAAACCCCCAAAAACATTTATTATGAAAATCCAACCACTTTTTCAAAAATTTTTCCGCCATATTGGATCCGCCATTTTGAATCTTTGAAATCTGACCTTAGATTCGTAAACAGCGACCCCGAAAACCCCCTAAGGTGCTTTTAACTGTAAAATTTGTTTCTTAGAAAAATGTGTGCCGTAAAGGGTTAAGCGCAATTGAATTTTTGGTGGTGCAATTCTTACGGTAGGCCCTTATAAAATTATTATTTTAAAACGAACCCACACGTACTTGACTCATAGGCCGTGGCAGTGATCTCCCCTCTGTCCCTCCTAGCCACTAACCATAAGTATAGCTATACGCGCTATTGCTCACAAAAGTAAAAGAGAAGGTTTGCGCATACATTAAAAAAGGAGCGCTGCGTAGCGAGAGCGCAAAGAGAGCAAAGAGAGCAGGGAGAGTCCAAACGCTGAAACACCTCTGTCATATTTCTATTCTCCTGATCCCATCGAGCCCCAGACCGACCGAAATTAATTAATAAAAATTCTATTTTTCAATAAAACCTATAGGTGATTTAAAGTAAAAATCTTGTAAATTTCGTATGCACCTATTTACGAAATTTGAAAATAATTGAACAAAGTTAAGAAAAGCCAATGGTCAATGGCAGCAATTGATAATCAAAAATCTATACCGTTACCATGCCAAGTCATTTCTACTAATTGGATTTATTTAACTCAATAGCTAAATTTATGAACAGTGCACATCGGAGCAATACCTAACCAATCCTTTGAATTAAATCGAAATTATACTTAGAAAATTTTCTGAACAATAAATTCATTAGTATACACATTCGTGGTCTAGTGATTTGAGGAACGATTCATACGAACAGTGAGAGAGACAGAAAGTAAATATAACTATTGTCTCAATTGTAACCATACTTCATAACTGTACAACATTGTTTTAGCGACAATTTTCAGGTGTAAAACAAGGTATGTGACTATTTTATTATTTAAAACAAAACAGTGCCAATTTACAACAATCAATATTCCGGGGCGGTGTCTTGTTATCACTGTAAGTTATACCCATCCAAAAGGTTTATATTTTTTAAAAAAAATTATGAATGAATGATCAGATTCCTATAACCAGGTACCATAGTTTGATTCTACTATAATCAATATTCCGAGGCGGTGTCTTGACCTTTCAGTTTTTAATAGAGAAAGAGGAACCTTTCCCGCGACAATCTATTGATTTGATTAGGAGCCTAATAGATATGCCCAATAGCACACAAGTAGATAATCAAAAAGATTGAGATCAGGAATCCAACACTTCCTCATCTCAGAAATCAGTTACCGGTGTTACTGCTAATATTCAAAATCAAACAAACCGGACAACTAAAACCATGGATGTGATTACTGTAATGACCACAGCCCTAGAGGGCATGACACTACAACAAAGCACATTCCATCCCTACGTTTGATGGTAAGACGCCCGCGTTAAAAGAATTTTTGCAAGATGCATGCGAAAGTGTACGCGAAAAAGAATTTAACACCTTGAAAGAATTCATTAAACATTTAAAAAAACGTTTTGCGCCAACTAAGAAGTACCAGTGGTACTTTGACGCTATAGTAAACCTGCGTATGAAGCAGACAGAAAGTGTAAGCGATTATTATGATCGTACGATGGGTCTTCTTAGCGGCGTAAAGCACTCGAAAGAAGAAAAATATATTGGCGATACAAGTTTAATGATGAAACCAGTCACTGATTGTGCATTGGATGCTTTCATCCGCGGACTCCCTGATGAGACATCCACGTTTGTAAACAACAAGGGTCCAAACAATTTAGAGGATGCTTAAGAATACGCTCTCCATGTGGAGGAACGTCAAAAATATGCAGAGAAAGCTAGGGTGACTTCGGTTTCGGCCTATCATGTAACGCGACATGATAGAACTCCCGAAACAGTTAGGTCCCAGAGTCCATATTCAAAACAGATAGAGGACACAAGTCAACCTAAAAAAGTAGAGCCAGCAGTCGGGGAAACACAGATATTTAATATGCGATATCCTGTTTTTCCAAATCAAGCTGATTCGTACCCTCCTCAGTATCCACAACAATTTCAATATCCAACAAAGTACCCTCTTAACTGCTGTTATCCTATGCAGTATCCCACTACCATGAATGCGCCAGCTAATGGTTCTTAGTCTCAATCTAATTCACAACATGGGCCGAGACCGACGTCACCAAAACCGGCATCTTTAAACTACCCTTAGGCTCGCACGAAGGACGCATCGACGAGCCCAATATTAAAGGAGCGTCCGAAATCGGTGAAATTTCTAGAGAACCCAAAAGAATCCTCAGAATAGGAATTAAAACGGAGGACTCCCCGTAGTCAAACTAAATTCCTCCGAATTTCGTACTGGTAGGGCAGCATTGTTGGTCGATCCAGGTTCGGATGTCAATTTGATTAAATTAAAAGCATTGAAAGATTACTTAATAATAAGCGATGGTTTAATCCAAATATCGGGAATAACAGAAAATGTATTTGACACTCTCGGGAGTATCTTGGTTCAGTTACTAGACGGCTTTGTGACATTTCATGTCATACCGAACTACTTCCCCATCTCTGCTGATGGAATAATAGGTCGTGCTTATCTCCGGTAAGAGTAAGCACAGTTGTCATTCAGACATAATGCCTCGTAGTCATTTCAAGACCTATCACCCCGATATCTTTCGTTGATGCAGAAACTTTTCTTTACACGTAGCGCACCTGAACGATATTGAAAATGAAATAGTTTTTAACTGGACTAAGGATTTTTCCGACATATTCCATATTAACGGAGAAATGCTTAGTGTAACTCACAAAGTTCAGCATAGGATTCCGACGACTGATGATATTGTTATTTCAAAAAAGCCGTATCGTCAAGCACCTGAAGCACAAGAACAAATGACAATACAGATTGATAAACAAATTAAAGCCGGAATATTAGTTCCATCTAAATCTCCATATAGTTCACCAGTAAAGATCATTCAAAAAAGTTAGACGCATCTGGGGAACGAAAATATCGGGTAGTGATTGAGTATAGAGCCCTAAATGCCAAAGTAGTGGGTGATGCATATCCATTACCCAAAATTACGGAACCAATTAGGTAAAGCCCAATATTTCTCGGTATTCGATCTTGCAATTGGTTACCATCAGGTGGAAATCCACCCTGATAATAGACCCAAAACAGCGTTTTCTACTCCAAGGGGCCACTTCGAGTATAAAAGGATGCCCATAGGTATTAAGGAGGAACGTCCGCAACTTTCTCCGCCAAAAGTTTAGTCCAGGCAGCATTCACTCTACGTGTAGTCTATGCTGCTTGGACAACGAAACTTTTGAATCTCGGTAAAGTACAGTCTTACGCACACTTAGGAATTGGTGTATACCAATACAAACTACTAATGCGCGGCCACAGCTGTTTTCACAGCGCACAGTGGTTAAAAATTGGAATTTACCCTTCATAATCGCCTACAGGTCGTATTTCTTAACCGATTTGAATCTTTTTTTTTTTTTTTTGAAATGCTCAGCATAAAATTTTGAAGAGAATTGTGGATTTAGATTTTTTATTTTTTTCCACAGAACAACAATATATAAACGAATATAGTGACACAATTGGCCATTTCAAATTTCTGAATTTTTATCTCAAGAAAAAATATAGATAAAAACTCACTATCAGCCAGAATTATTGCCCCTGCATTCATAGAACAGAATTAGATCAAAAAATATTTAACTTAATTATTATAAACATTTTTTATAAACAAATTCCTATGAGTGTCTTTTTTCATAGAAAAAATTTTTTTCTTGACGCTAATTGCAACTATATTTCATAAGAGTCATATTTTGTAACAAAAAGTTGGCATTAGTTAATAATTATCATTTTCATAAACATTTTTATAAACAAATTCTTTATAATTGAGATTTTCTCACATTTAAATTTATTTTTCTGACCGAAAGTGATTCAAAATCCTCTTTAGAGCCATTTATATACTTCAAGCTTTATAAATAAATAATATAAAATGTTAATAACAATTTAGTTAAACAATTCCCCCAATCGGCCGTTTCATTGTGGAAAAAATAGGATTTTCTTCAATTATTATAATAATTAATTGAAGTGACATTTATTGCGATGACTAACCAACGAAATTAAGTAATAAATAATTTACAAGATTGTTACAAACAATAAAAAAAATAAAATTGATCATTTTCACTTGTAAAAAGGACGGTTTTCCACTTAAATTAATCGGCAATAAGCTAACAGTGATTGCAAAATTGAATGTGGAGCACTAGATAATAACTTGCATAATTGTTATTAACAATTTTTGTCGCAATCGGTGACAATCTGCGGTTGAGCCTAGAAAAAAGTTATTTTTTCTTCAATTGTATTGAATCAAAGAAATAATCGATATTTATAATAATAATGGATTATTATAAGAAACTTAGTATAAATCAATTACGAGTCAGAACTTGAATCATTCTTGGATTCGAATTGGGGGAATTGTTTAATTAAATTGGTATTAACGTTTTATATTGTTTATTTATAAAGCTTAAAGTATATAAATGGCTCTAAAGAGGATTTTGAATCACTTTCGGTCAGAAAAATAAATTTAAACGTGAGAAAATCCCAATTATAAAGAATTTGTTTATAAAAATGTTTATGAAAATGATAAATATTAACTAATGCTAACTTTTCGTTACAAAATATGACTCTTATGAAATATATTTGCAATTAGAGTCAAGAAAAAAATCTTTTCTATGAAAAAAAAAAACACTCATAGAAATTTGTTTATAAAAATTGTTTATAATAATTAAGTTAAATATTTTTTTATTCAATTCTGTTCTGTGAATGCAGGGGCAATAATTTTGGCTGATAGTGAGTTTTGATCTATATTTTTTCTAGAGATAAAAATTCAGAAAGTTGAAATGGCCAATTTTGTCACTATATTTGTTTATATATTGTTGCTCTGTGGAAAAAATTAAAAAATCGAAATCTACAATTCTCTTCAAAATTTTATGCTGAGCATTTCAAAAAAAAAAAAAAAAAAGATTTAAATCGGTTAAGAAATACGACCTGTAGGCGATTATGAAGGGTAAATTCCAATTTTTAACCACTGTGCAGCGGCAACGTCGCCGTACTCTTTTCGCTGTCTCACTTTCATAGGACTCAACGGCAGCTCTGCTCGGTGCTCTCAGGATTGGCTCCCTGCGCGCGTTGGATTCCTGCTGGAGACGTGCTTCCATTGGTCAAAATTTAGCGCGCGATTCGGAATCGAATTGATTTAATTCGATTTTGAATCGCGCGCCGTATTACAGCCAATTGCAGAGTTTCTCCAATGGGGGGCCTGCTTTGAGAGCACTGGCTCTGCTAGGCTAGAGGTGCGTGCTATTTTTCCCGAAACTGGAGCGACGTTGCCGGATTTTCTCAACTCAATATCTACCATCTTGAAAAACGACGTGGTTTTATTTTTATTTTACAGAATTTCCACTATAATCGTTAATAAGTGATAGAAAATTTGTGCCTAGAAGCTTCGTGATATGTTCAACTTTAAATTTCTTAACTTTCAAAAAAAAGTTTAAGTTTCGTTTTATGCGATTTTCCATATTGAAGAGCGTTTACAATGCATTTTTTCCGTTTTCCCATAAGAGACAATGTTAAATTAAAAGCGTGATATTTCAATAAATACGTAGGCTCGCGTCTTGAAACTTCGCGAGAATATTTATTATGCCTTATATTTTCGATTTTTCATGAAAAGGAGAACTTTTTAAATTTCCTAATATTACGGACGGACCTCATTAAGAACGCCCTAACTACATTCCTAAGGTTGATGGATTCGGTCCTCAAGAGAATGCTAGGAACTGAGGCATTCGTTTACCTCGATGACATCGTTATATACTTTTCAAACGGTTACGAGAAGCAAATCTAAAACTACAACCTGACAAGTGCGATTTTCTATATCTTGAGGTAGCTTATTTGGGGCACATCATCGGACGCGAAGGGGTAAAACCAAATCCGACTAAAATTTCAGCAATATACGTCAATTTTTTGGACTTTCCGGTTATTAGCGTAGATACATAGAAAATTACGCGAAAATAGCAACACCAATAGCTGATTTACTAAAGAAAGTGTCAAAATTTGTTTGGGGATCCGCTCAACAGGAAAGTTTTGATAAATTACGAAACGCACTATGTCATGAACCTATTCTAAGATATCCGGATTTTTCCAAAACATTTAAATTAACCACAGATGCATTCGAGTATGGAATAGGGGCAGTCCTCACCCAAGAGGAAGACAAAATGGATATGCCTATCGCCTACTATTCAAAAATTATTCCTAGTACAGAACAACATTATAACCCAACTGAAAAAGAATGTTTGGCGGTAATTTATGCAATAAATAATTTCAGATCATACCTCTAAGGAAAGGAATTTATTTTGGCCTCCGATCACGAGCCGTTGCATTGGATTTTCCTACGCGGATAATCCAGGGCCCCGTCTCATTCGCTGGAGATACAAACTAAAGGATTACCAATACAGATTCTAATACAAGAAAGGAAAATAAAATCGTGGTATAGAAGCCCTTTCTAGAAAACCTACAGGTTTAACCACGCATGACATCGACAAAGGCCTAGTGACAACGGTGTTTACGAAACTACTGCTGTCACCTTCACAGCTGATAAATAATTAGTTTTCGAATCACCTTCAGTATTAACTATCCATCGCGTATCACCACTTAAATCAAATCCGACTAGAGCAAAGGGCCCAAAATTATCTAGACCGCTAACTCGATCTCCATCCTCACAATTATCACAACCATTAACCACTTCGGGAAATAAAATCACTGAACAAAAAGAAAAACCTTCCGTAGAAAAACGTGTCCCAAAATCGTCAACTCGACCGGTTTTACAAAAACAACCCATAACTCAGACCACAAGGGGACCGCGGCAAAGATTACCAGGAATTTCTGTTGATGACACGGACAAACCATACCAGCCATCTGTTTATTATAAGGAGCCTGTCTTGGATAGAGGTATGATAGCAACTAGACTGAAACAACGGTCACGTAAGAGAATCGAGCCTACATATGATCAGGAAAGTTCGCCGTCTGAGAATGCTTCATCCGAGGATAGCGAAGATTCCGACGCGCCCGTTTTTAGGAAAGACTACTCCACATTTGTTACATCCCTAATTAAAAAATTAAATTTTGTCGTAACTACGACTAAAAATTCTCTGACATACCGAGGTTTAAACAAGTGGTAATTACTTATCCGGTCAGACATAAATCATTTTATCATACGCTAGTTAGGGATAATTTTACTACGGCCGATAAAATCGTATGTTATAAAATAATATAAGTCAATTAAAATAATTAACCATGAGCAAATTATGCTTTCATGAAATCGGTAATTTAATGTTATCTATTACCGAGATAAATAGAATGTAAACTGATAATTGTAAATACATGATAATGTGTCTGCAATAGGGTGGTTCAAAAATGCATGGCAAAAATTCTTTTGATGCTAGAGAGTCTCGATCCCCCCAATTTAATTCGAAATCCGAAAAAAGAAAGGTCATATTTTTTTTTTTTTAATTTTGATTTTAACACGTGCCGGTTTTGACTTGAAGTTTCCCATGTAAATTGCATGGGGAAAAATCACTTTTTGGAGTTTTTGGAATAATTTTTTAGGGTACCGAAAAATGTTACGGGAGATTATAGAGACTTGTTGAGGACTATCCAACAAAGAATTTCATGTAACACACATATGGGTTTGACACCACTAACGCACCCACAAAGTGTCTTGAAAACTACCCTTAAAACCAAAAATGTCAATTTTTCATAAAACCGGCATTATGTGAGCTTTATTCTCATTTTTTTTTAAAATTATTTCTATTTGTCTAGTGGAATATTTATCGACATTGGTTAATTAATTTTTAATTATTTAAATAAATTCCATTTGTTTAAATAATTTTTTTTCAAAAATTTGTTTGTCTTTATAAAAATCACTACTATTGGTCTAATGGAATATTGATTAACAATGTTTAATTAATTTTCAATTATTTAAACAAATTGAATTTATTTAAATAATTTTTCTTCCGAAAATTCTTTTTTTCTTATTGAATATTATTACCATTGATTTAATTGAATATTTATAAAATTGAAAAATTAGTTTTCATTTCTTTCAATAAATTTCATTTGTTTAGAAAATGGTTTTTCCAAAAATTCGAATAATTCTAAATTTTTATGGTATACTCGAAAGGTATATGTCGAAAAATATTTCTTCTAAGAGACATTTTCCACATTTTCGAATATACATGGGGGCTTATAATAAAATTAGCAGAAATCTTTCAATCTTTGTATAATTTGATAACTGTCCTCCTCGTTTGCAAACAGAGAGAAACAAAATTGCATAATATTTAAAAATAAATTTGTGTTATGTAACGATAAAAATTTAGAATTCCTCGGATTTTTAGACAAACCATTTTTTAAACAAATGGAATTTATTTAAACAAATGAAAACTAATTTTTAAATGTTAATAAATATTCAATTAAATCAATGGTAATAATATTCAATAAGAAAAAAATAATATTAGGAAAAAAAATTATTTAAACAAACTCAATTTGTTTAAATGATTGAAAATGAATTAAGCATTGTTAATCACTATTCCATTAGACCAATAGACTAATTTTTATAAAGAAAAACGTATTTTTGAAAAAAAAAATTATTTAAACAAATGGAATTTGTTTAAATAATTACAAATTAATTAACCAAAGTCGATAAATATTCCACTAGACTAATAGAAATAATTTTTATAAAAAAAAATCAGAAAAAACCTCACATAAGGCCGGTTTTATGAAAAATTGACATGTTTGGTTTTAAGGGTAATTTTCAAGGCACCGTGGGGATGTGTTAGGGGTGTCAAACCCATATGTGTGGTACATGAAATTCTTTGTTGGATAGTCCCCAACATGCCTCTATAATCTCCCGTAACATTTTTCGAAACCCTGAAAATTATTCCAAAAACTCCAAAAAGTGATTTTCCCCATGCAATTTACATGAGAAACTTCCAGTCAAAACCGGCACGTGTTAAAATCAAAATTAAACAAAAAAAAATATGACCTTTCTTTTTTCGGATTTCGAATCAAATTGGGGGAATCGAGACTCTCTTGAAAAAAAAGTCTTTTTGAACCACCCTGGTGCTCATTTACACTTCGCCTAAGCTCACTCCCACTTGATGGAAATTATCTACTATATAAACCCCAGATCAACCCCTGGAGGGTGACAATTTGTTTCAAGTAGTAGTACTGTTAACTTAACTTTGTATCGAGTCAGTCTGACTAGGCAAGCCACCCTTTGAAGCATCGAGGATCGCGGTCAGTTTCGGTTACTACATTTACGGTTTCTGCATAAAGTGAACAGTCCCTTCGACTAAACGCTAGTACGGTCGTCGTAGAGGCTAACTCGGGTAAAGTTCCGCTGTGTTAACATTCGGGAAAGAACTAACGAGTGGATTCGATCTCTGCTTTAGGTTCGTATATCGCTCGATTAGTAAGTGGAGTGGCATTAAGTATTAGCCCATACTCTAGCAACCTAACTCTGCGTGAGGATCTTGCCGTTGTCCTCCGATTGATAGAGACGCAAGCGACAACCCTTATTTCTTCTCTTGCCTTCTCAGCCGAGAAGTAGCGTAAGTTTTATGTATCAAATTTATGTACTCATCTAAATATCTTATTTTATAATAAATTGTCTTTTTGTCAAAATCTTAGTATTTTATTTGAATAACACAATTCACATAGGATTGTTAGTGACAACGTACCCACAATAAAAATAAAGTCAGGCCTTACCACCCTGACATAATCAGCAAACTCACCCTCCCTTAGGCTATTTTAACATAACAACTACCCTCCACTCGGGTCGTAACAGCTGATTTGGTGGCAGCGGTGGGATTGTCACTTTTGATATTCAAATAACAATATTTCATTTCATATATTTATAATTTCGAGTCAGTGCTTAAATTCAAAATTTAAACAAAACCTCTTCTGAGGCGTTGGTATACTTCGCGTGCTCGCAAGCCCTGCCATCGTTAATAATTTTATCAAAGTACCCTGAAATAACCTTGTATGCATTCTTTGTAGCAAAATTGTACAAGTGAAGGGTTTAAAACAAACACTTAAGTAATAATTAAACCTTAAAGACATTTTCCATGTAACAATTTTATATTTCTTGATTATAAGGATCTCCCAAGGATTTGTGCTTGAGTATGACCTGGCTAATCTATAATCATTAAATATCTAATTTTGTTACTCTTTCCAATTCAAAATTACCTTCTAACAAATATTTGAGTTTTTCAATTAAAAATATTACTCAGGGATTTGTGCTTGAGTCTGACTTGTTTAATCTAATATTGCAACAGTTCGAATTTGTTTTCCATCATCAAATTATTTGAATTTCAATTTGACTAAGATTGACAAAGGATTTGTGCTTGAGTCTGACTTGGCCCATCTGACGTTATTGAAATCCAAATTCTATCACTTCCTTTTCCAAAAATCTAAATAAAATAATGATTTAAGAAACGTCAAAATACCAATCTCTTATGTCCGATCATCTGTCTAGTTTAGTAATCGAACGATTATCAGGTATAAAAGTCACAATTTATTCAGATCATCTTAAAAACGAATTTGGTGAATTAGTTTATCTGAATTCATTCAGATAAACTAAAAGATTTCACTCTAATTAATCATTCAAATATTAATATTTTCCTCAAAGCTAAGTTCTCAACAACTGGAGTTGTATACATTCCCATATTAGACAAAGATATAGAATTTAACACAATCCCAATAAAATTACCTATTCCAGAAAATCTAATCTAAATTGCAAAAATGACTGATAATGAGAATCAGAATACTTCTCATTTCAGGGAAAATGCACCTTGCACCCTTAATGATGCTATAAGGACATATATGGCAGAATGTTTTGCTATTCAATAAGGAATAATGAACATTCCAAAACATGACGGAAAGAATATGCCCGTTAGAGATTTCTTCCAAGATATAATCAATGGAGAATCGAGCGTACCCCCGAGTTACGAAAGACAATTTCTAAAAGCAATTTTATCCAAATTAATAGGGGTTGCAAGAGACAGTATCCATGGCAAAGAGTTTCGTACTGTAGACGAACTCATTAAAGATCTTAAGGGGTTACACCACCCTGGCGCGTGGGAAAATAGGTATAAAAATAAGCATTTTTTTTTACGCAGTCATAAATTATTTTAAATGATTGTTATTATACATATATACACAGTACTTTTATGTATAATTTGAATCAATGACAAATTTAAAAAATTTTTAAATGGCGAAGATATCAGCCAATGAGTAGGACCCTTTTTTGAAAATCCTTCTTGATGGTGTACCTAGTTTCTCGATCATGCATTGTTTGAAAAAAAAATTTTTTTTTGCTTATTCAGAAAGGTAATCGCTATCGGGTGACATAGGGAAAAAAATTTTTAAAAATTTTTTGTAGAAATGACAACAGTTTAAAAAAAAATTTCTAATTTTTATAGAAATTTTGAGTTTAAAAAATTCATAACTTATGAACAGGGCACCCAATCAAAAAAATCCTACGTCACACGATAGACAATAGTACAAAGAACATTTTCTTAAAATTTTAACAAAATTGGTTGAGTAGATCTTGAGATATCATGTATACCAGTTTGAAAATAGTAGTTTCGAGAAAAACGCAAAAGAAAAAACAGAACGGCGCTAATGAGACCAATTCGCGAAAAGCTGGCTAGAACTATAAAATGTTTATGAAATGGACCAAATTCTGTTATTCACTAGTTTTTCGGGTCGCTAATTACGAATCCGGTGTCAAAAATTTCAAAAACAAAATGGCAGATCCAAAATGGCGGACGAGTATGCTAAATAAATTTTTGATTATTTTCAAAATTGGTATAAAAGGGTTTTTGAAGTCGCTGATTACGAATGCGAAGTCATAATTTTAAAAAACAAAATGGCGGATCCAATATGGCGGACGACTATGCTAAATAAATTTTTGATTATTTTCAAAATTGGTATAAAGAGGTTTTTGAAGTCGTTGATTATGAATCCGAGGTCAAAATTAAAAAAATAGGCGGATCTAATATGGCGGACGAATTTTTTATAAAATTGATTATAAAATTTGTTTATAAAGTAACAAATAGTTTATTGTCTTTCATGAATTTAGTTAAAAAACGGTTTTTATCTATAAATTATCCGTATTTAGTGCGAATCAATCGATGAATCACTGTCAATCCCCATCAATCCATTTTCACTCACTTATTTGTTTATAAAAAATTTAATAAATTTTTATTCAATTGCTAACTTTCCCGGATAGGTGCTTAATTTCTTCTAGATATTTGGGATTGAATCCAAGTATTTTTCGAAACCCGGTACTCTTCAAAAGAAAAAATTCTTTTTTTCGTTTTTGATATTAAGTAAAAAAAATTATATAAAATTTTTTCTTCAAAATCTGGATCAAAATTTTTGCGTGGAATTTTATTAGCTTTCATTTAAAAAAAAAAACGTTCAAATCGGTTCAGAAATGGCTTCACAATATAAATTTGCCCGCGAATCTGTTTATGGCCCCACTGTGGGTCCGAGCGGAATCTGAGTTTCAATGACGCGCTCACTTCTATTTGCTGTAACTTCGGAAATATTTTGAATTTTGAAATGATTGAACACTTAAAATATTCTTAAAGGTATAAACAATTTATCTAAATAAGAAAAAAAATCGATTTTTTGAAAATCTCATGGTGGTGTAACCCTTTAAACAGCGATTCGCATCTCGCAAAACATATTCATGGTATCTACATGAAATTTCAACTATACGAATAACACGAGAGGAGAGTGTCAGTGAATTCTTCGATAGATTAGTGCTTTTAAAATCAGGAGCTCAAGCAGCTCTTGAAGATAAATATGAAAATTTTAAGGAATTACTAACCCCTCTCAACGATTGCGCTTTTTAAGCATTTAAACGTGGTTTACCTGATGGTATATCAAGGTTGATAGAAGCGCGAAACCCAAGAGATTTAGATTCAGCTTTAAAAGTTGCGCTTGATTACGAAGCAAGTCAACAGATAAATTTACAACATTCTTCTAACTTTTATAGAGAATCAAGATTTTCTCAACCTAATTAGTCAAGAGCAAGGGATCGAAGCCCTAGCCCTCATGTGCGTTTTACAACTACCCCAGACAACCATCAACTATCAGAGTCTAAACAAAGTTCAGCAGTAATAATAAAACGACCTTATTCACCAGGGCATAATTCAAATTCAAATAATGTTCCTCCTTGGTGGCTTAATTTATACACACAATTTCAAAATGCTTCCAAGAAAAATTATGGAAGTTCAAGCTCAAATTATAATAGGAGTGAAACCAATACTCCACCACGATCTCAGTCTCCAAATCTATCAAACATTGAGAATTTAAACCTCAATTCCGCTCGTCAGAGAGAAGCGACTACGAGCATGGAAAATCAAGAGCGTCAAACGAGTGTGAGAATTCTAATGAAATGTGAAAAGTCTTCCACACAAAAATTAGTCGAGAATCCCCAGTAGTAGAGTTTCGTTCTACTGATTTCATAAAGTCAAAAGCTTCATTTTTAGTGGACACTGGAGCCGATGTAAACATTATCAAATTGAACTCGCTAAACGAAAACTTGTTAGTCACTGAAAATAATTCCATAGAAATCACAGGAATCACCCCTGATAGTATTTCCACTATAGGGACTATAGCATTAGAAATACAAGACGCAAAAGTAAATTTTCATGTAGTTTCATCAGATTTTCCGATAAGTACAAATGGAATTTTAGGGCGAGAATATCTTCGTCAAGAAAGGGTAGAATTTCATTTTGGCATAACACCATGGTTACCCATTCAAACCCAGTTAAACCTATTCCATTTGTCGATATTGAATCAAAAGTAGCTAGAGAAAACATACCAGACTATAAAGAAATTACAAAAAAGGGTCCAGTTCAAGTTAAAGCTAGGACTAAACAGGTTATTCCAATAAACATATCAAACAACTTAAAAGAAGGGTATTTACCAATGATAAGAATCTGTGAAGGAGTATTAATAGGAGAAGCTGTAGTAACAAACAATAACGGAATTTGTCATGTTTGTGCTATAAACACCACTGAAGAAGACCTTGATTTGGAAATACCTCCTCAAGAAATCATCCCCTTTGAATATTATAACTTACCAGGATACGATTCAGACGAGTTTTCAGCAGATCCAGATTTCATATCTCTAGAAAATAAGACGGAAACTATTCTCAAAGTTTTACAATTAAATCATTTAGATAAAGGAGAAAGAGACCATGTAATTGAAATAGTTAAAGAATATGCAAGTGTTTTTCATTTAACTGGAGAACCTTTAACCCCCACTCACATGGTTCATCATAACATATACACTACCGATGATGTTCCAATTCATGTTCGACCCTATCGATTTTCTCCAACTCAAAAAGAAAAAGCAAAGAAAGTCATTGACCGAATGTTAACCGAAGGAGCAATTAAACATTCAAAATATCCATACAGTGCTCCTATGTTAATAATTCCAAAGAAGATAGATCACATTGGAAAAAGAAAGTATAGAGTAGTAATTTACTTTCGATTGACCATTGGCGATGCCTATCCGCTTCCAAATATCACAGAGATTTTAGATCAACTAGGGAAAGCACAATATTTTACAGTTTTTGACCTCGCTAGTGGATTTCGTCAAATAGAATTAGATCCTATAGATAGATCTAAAACTGCATTTTCATTCCTAAACGGTCACTACGAATATGTTAGAATGCCTATGGGCTTAAAAAATTCCCCAGCGACATTCCAGCAATTAATGGATCAGGTACTTCTAGGATTACAGGGTATAGAATTCTTCGTTTATCTAGATGACATAGTCGTTTTTGCCGAAAATTTAGAAGAACATGAAAAGAAAGTAAGACGTATTCTTAATAGATTAAAGGAAGCAAATTTATCAATCCAACCAGAGAAATGTGAATTTCTTTTCAAAGAAATAAGTTATCTAGGCCACATCATTATCTGTTATGGAGTAAAACCAGATCCTAAGAAAATCGCAGCAGTAAAGAAGTTTCCTAGACAACAAAACCCTAGAAATGTAAAACAGTTTTTGGGTCTAGCAGGATACTATAGGCGATTTATTCAAGATTTTGCAGCAAAATCCAAACCTTTAACTAATCTTTTAAAGAAAGGCATAGAATTCAAGTGGGGTCCTGAAGAGGAGAAAAGTTTTAAAGAATTAAGACAAGCCTTTTGTGAAAGCCCTATTTTGCAATATCCAGACTAAAACAAACCTTTTACCAAACAAAAATCCAAAACTCTTCCCAAATCTTTATTTAATAAGCCAAAACCCAGACCCTCAATTATTATACAAAAGACAAAAACTGCTCTTTCCAAACCTTTCACAACAGAAAATCAAAAATCAAACAGTTCTAAATCAACAATCGAAAGTTCGTGCACTACAAGCACGAGTAAAGCTTCAAAGAATTTGGATGAAAGTACAATTAGCAAACGGTTACTTCGTAGAAGAACAGAAGAGAAACGAGTTCAAATCGTCCTAATTATAAAGAATCCAGTACTGATTCAGAAGATAACAATGAATCAGATAATCCAGTACCTTCAATACTTCGGAAACATAGGAGTGTTCTGCCAAGTTTAGACATTCTACTAGCAGCCTATCCATCTCCTAATTTACCTAAAAGCGCTCCTGCGAAAGCTCCAGAATATTTTACAGAAATATTTTCAGAAGAAATAGCATCCGAGAAGTTGCAACAAAAACAGTTCAGGAAGGACCAATAATAATAGTGAGCCCTCCACAAAGTAGTAGTGAAGATAGCTCATCGGAAAATGAAGATAATCAACAACAAGATAAAATAATAACTAGGGAAGAACTACAAAAATCATTCTCCCAGTTTAATGAATCTATAAAAGCTCACCAAGATTAGATGGAAAAAGAAGAAGTTAACGAGGACGATAATACTAGAGTTCCTTCTAGAATTACTGCGATATCAGAAGGTGAAGATGATCAAGAATTACTAAATGCAATAGAGGACCTTGAACCTGAAAGTGAAACAGAATTCATTCAGTGAATTAATTCAGTCATAAATTGGGCTGAAAATGAACTGCAAGAATTAGAAGCAAGAAACTGAAATAACAACGAACGAGAAATGAATGAAGAAGGTTTCGACTCAAATTCCCCAACAACAAAAGTTGTTTCACCACAAAAATTATCCCCAGAACTAAAAAAGCGCAAGAGTGTAACTTTTGCACCTCAACTAGATATTTTTTCTACTCCTGATATGATGGAGACATTCTGTCCCTCAGCTTGTGGCGCACCTCAAGCTTTATCAACTCCTTATCAATTGTCTGACGAAACAGGAATCTCGAAAGGCTCCTCAAAATTAAAAGAGAGTTACAAACCTCGACGCGTAGAGTTAAATCACGAAGAATTGCCTTCAAATTCGCATGTTAAGGATGATTACATGCATATCTCTGACCAAACGCGCACTAGTATCACTATTATCCAGCCTTCACTCCCAGCGATACACACTCAACCCCTTAGTATGACTATTTCTCCATATTTGGAAACAACTAACCATTCAACAGAAAGAAAAATAAAGATATGTTCCTGGAATATTTCCGGAATTAGAACTCTCATAAAAAATAATGGATTCGATTATATCAAGAAACAAGATGCAGATATAATTGCATTACAAGAAATCACATGTAATTATGACAAATTACCAGAAGATGTAAAATTAAGAGGATATCATTACTATTACATGGATAGTATAAAGAAAGGTTATTGCGGTGTAGCTATACTTTTCAGAATCAAATCTATTAATATTTTATATAGACTAAAAAAGGATAATTTCGACAATGAAGGAAGAGTCATAACAGCAGAATATGAAAACTTCTTTTTAATCAACGTATACGCTCCATATGTTGGCATTGAGTTAAAAGATTTACCAAATCGAATACAGGATACTGTTTTTAGAGAATTTGTCAAAAATTTGGACACATTGAAACCTGTTATTATTTGCGGGGACTTAAACGTTGCTCATCAAGAAATAGATTTGGCTAATCCTGAACAAAATTAAAACAAGGCGGGTTTTACAAAAGAAGAAAGAGACGGAATAACTGGTTTGTTATTAGAAGGTTTAACTGACTCTTTCAGATATTTATATCCATGCAAAACTAACATCTATTTATGTTGTCCATATTCAAATAATTCTAGAACCAAAGACATTGGATGGAGATTGGACTACTTCCTAACATCTAAAAGAATACAAAATAAAATATATGAAAGCAGAATTAGAAACGATATTTATGGTAGCGACCATTGTCCAATCGAACTTTTGATTTGTCTAAATCATTCAGAAAAATCACAACAACTTAACAAACAACCTCTATTCGAAATAAAAAGTTGTAGAGAAAATTTAACTTATCTAAGAGAAAATTATGTATATTTTTATCCTCTGATTGTGAATTCACCACCCCAATAGGAAGATTGTTGATAGACATCGGAGCCATTGACCCACAAGAATTAAAAGAAAAACGTCCACAAATCGTACAAGCTTTGATAACACCCAGAGGGCGATACAAAATATATACAGTAGTTATTAAGCGATATCGTTTTGACACTTTACAAGAAGAAAATCTAAGAATCGGATTACATAATTTACGGGAAGCTTTAGAGACAAAATATAAAATTCTTTCAGAATTTCAAATAAAGGAGACTTAACAAAAGTCTTATCAAATGGTAAATTCTCAGACATTGTAAAAGATACGTTTGAAAATAGTCCCATTAAAATCATAATGTGTTTTAGAAACGTTAGTGTACCCCCAGAAGAAGATCGTGAACAAATAATAATAGAGAATCATGAAGGTAAAATAGGAGGACATAAAGGAGTCAACAAAACATACAGACGGATACGTGAACGATTTGTATGGCCAGGAATCAAGGAACAAGTTACAGATTTTGTACGAAGATACGGTACTTCTCAAGAACAAAAAATCATCCGAGCCAAAACTCACGAATCCATGATTATAACAGACACGCCTAAAGATTCCTTCGATAAAGTGTCATTAGACACTGTTGGACCATTACCTATCACACCTGATGGAAATCGACATATTCTCACCATTCAAGATAATCTTACAAAATATTGTATAGCAGTAGCTATACCAGACATAACTGCAAAAACAATAACACATGCTTTAGCTAAAAATTTAATTAATCAATATGGCGCTCCAAAAGCCATATTGACCGATCGAGGAAGTGCTTTTATAAGCACTCTGTTGAGAAAGTTATCCAAAATATTCGGAATCAAACAGATAACAACATCTGGATACAGACATCAATCAAATGGAGCCTTGGAACGAAGCTATGCGGTATTGGTTCTGCAGATAATTATGATGACTGGGATAGGCTATTACCACAGAAGAAGATTTCTGGGGTCCCCCAGAAGGGTCGATTAATTCCAATTTGGTATATTTGTCCCTTTAAAGCTCCAATGGCAATTTAGTTTTCAAAATATTTAGTTTCACAATTTAATTATATCCAAAACTAAGTTAAAAACTTTCTTATATATATAATTATATTTAATTATTATATAATCATATATGATAATCCAACCAACTTATTAAATTATCAATTATTTAAATCAATCCCTACATTATATTATAGTATTGTCTTGAAATACAAAATAAAATTAATAATTTGAAAACCTGAAAAAAAAAATATTTAAAGAAATAAAGAAAGACGAAAGAAAGAAGGAAGAGGATATGGAGGTTGCCTTCTTCTTTCCTCTTTCTATATTTCGTTACTTGAAAATTTACTTCTTAAACTATATATCTTAACATATACCAATTAGCAATACATTATAACATAGTTCCTCCATTAATTACTATGATTACACCTATTTTATACATTATATATTATCAATATGTTATATGTATAAAACTTTATAAAACCAAAAATAAATAATAAATGTAATAAATTTATATAAGAAATAAATCTGTTTGTAAAGAAAGGCGAAAGAAAGAAGGGAGAGGATATGGAGGTTTCCTTCTTCTCTCCTCTTTCTATATTTCTTTACAGATAACTAAAGGTATTACAAAATCAGTGTATAACTTTTATTAATATATCTTTCAATGTGCAGATGGAACTCTTGGATTTATTCCCAATAAAATGGAGATGGACGCTGTTTTTCTTATTCTCACTCGTCATAGGAAGCCCTGTTCTGTACGAGATTCAACCCCTAACAGAAAACTCTGGCATCTACTACGAGAAGATGGAATCAGTATGAATGACGAAAACATACTGGAGAATTGTAATCTACTTGGATATTGGAAACCTCAGTCGCCAATTTCACTATAAGGATATTCAACAAGATATCAGCAGCACCTACAGAACCTGTTCCCAGAAAACTGGAATGACAGAAGATTGTCGGGACACGATAAACGTTGATACATTAACAACTAAACTCAAAAGAATTCAATCTGAACATGAACACTTACAAAGAATACTTGAAGAAATTCAATATTATAATCCAGAAATTAGTACTCCACCTAGAACTATAAAGAAGAGAAGAACTCCAATACTTGGATTCATAGGATCAATCTTAGGACCTGTAGTCGGATTACTCACATCAGAAGATGGTGAAGAATACACAAACTACATTAACGAACTTCATGATAGACAAAATAACTTGAGTAGAATAATTAGACAACAAACTCACATCGTTTGTGCTAAATTTCAACATCTCAATGAAGAAATGCACTCTAAAAATTTAGAAATTCAAAAAATATACAAATACGCGAAAAGACATGGAACAATGAATTATCACTGGTCAACAAAATGTGACCTATGTGCTCATGGAATGAGATATGTCATTTCCAGAGTAGTTTTTTGTGCTGAATCCGAATCTGGCCTCTATTTCTCTCCAGCACGTCAGCTTTTCGAGATTTTTTTAATCAAAATTTTTTTTGAAAAATCACATATCATGAGATGAAAGGTTGTAAAAAATTTTTTCAATTAAAAGCAATATATGATTTCAATGGGTTTTTTAACGCCGAATCCAATGGTGTGCTTGTTTTTTTGATATTTTTTACGGTTGCCGAGATAATCGGAAAAAAACGGAGAAAAAACGCGAAAAAAAGTGGTTTTATAAAAAACTAAATATCTTGCTTAAAATTTTTTTTTTGAGTTTTCCTGGTGCCCTTCTCTTTGTTTTTTAATTACAAAGAAATTAAAAAAAAATTCAGGGTTCAGGCTATTACCTTTCAAAAGATACTCCGCAGAGAAGTTGTCTCTTTCTACAGAGTTGCCAGTTTGACGGCTTACACGTACTTGAAGCGAATCATTGTACTGTGTCTAGTATTTTATTGCATCAAAATCTTCAGTATCTGAAAATTTCACAATATTCACAAAGTTTTTTATTTTCTCATTGTTAACAGTATTCACAGCTTTGAATTCTTGATCAGGTTTTAATCACGCAGGCGTCGCACGGGCGCTATACACGTGATACAAACAATTGGTCAGGGGAAAGTGTAAATGGCGCATGCGCACTCCCCTCTACCTCGACAGCACTAAGCTTTCCTGCGTATCGTATTCCGTGCTGTTTGCATTTCATTCTAGACCTCTGCGGTGTGACATGTATGATACCTATTCCTATACTCTAGAACTAGAAGTCGTTCCCATTGAACTCTAATTCATTAGCGCTAATTTTGAGCTAACGTTTGACATTTACTCTGCAACAATTGAAAAATGGAGCCTTGCTGCGAAAATCATCCCGATAACTTTTGCTACGTTTGCGGTGTTTTTTTCCCACAAAAACAGAGACAAAAAATTTCTACTGCAATGCGAGAAGGTTACGAGATTTTTTTCCAGATTGAACCCGAAAATGGAGAAAAATATTGGATACCAAATAGTTGCTGCTCGACTTGTGCCATTTCATTGAGGTCAGCATATCGAGGAAATTTCAATCATCTCTTCAATTTTAGTTTTCCTACTTCTTGCAGAGAACCTCTAAACCATTTTGATAATTTTTATTTGTTTGACAGATGTTAAAGGCTACTCATCGAAATGCAATAACTCCATAATTTACCCTAATGTTTCTTCCGTGATGAAAGCTGCGTATGACCGTAAAGAGTATCTCCCGGCTAATTCCACGAAACGCAAAGCAGAAGAAATTAATTATTCTGATGAAAATCAAACAATGGAACATGAAACGACCAGAAATTTGCCACAATTATTCGACCAAAAAGAATTAAATGATTTGATAAGAGACCTAAATTTATCTAAAAGTGAGACTGAAATCTTGGGCTCTAGACTCAAGGGAAAAAATTTGAATTGATGTAAAAATCTCTCATTATCGAAATCTAGAGAAAGGTTTAAATCAATTTTTTTCTAGTCAAGATAGTCTCATTTATTGTAACGATGTAGATGGACTAATGAAGACCAATGGTCATGAACACCAACCAGAGAATTGGCGTTTATTCATTGATTCAAACAAATACAGTTTGAAAGCTGTTCTCTTGCGCAATGGAAAAAAATATCCATCAATACCCGTTGCTCATGCCACTAATATGAAAGAGTCCTATGATGTCATGAAACTTTTACTTTGCAAAATATATTACGAGCTACATAAATGGTTTATTTGTGGTGATTTCAAAGTAATAGGAATCCTCCTCGTATTGCAATCTGGTTATACAAAATATTCTTGCTTTTTATGCAACTGAGACAGCAGAGCACGAGACCAACATTACAACGTTGAAGTTTGGCCAGCGCGACAGATGTTAGAACCTGGAAAGGTGAACGTTTCTCAAAAATCATTGGTTGATCCCCAAAAGATCTTTCTACCAGGATTACATATAAAGCTCGGGATCGTGAAAAATTACATGAAAGCGTTGCATAAGAACGGAGAAGCAGGTTTTCTTTTTTGAAAATGAAATTCCCTAAGCTTAGTGAAGCGAAAATTAGGGAGGGGGTTTTTGATGGACCACATATCCGACAACCGATACTGGACTGTGATTTTGAAAAGAGCTTGACTGAACTTGAGAAACGAACATGGTTTTCAGTGAAAGCTGTTATTAACAATTTCTTAGGATACAGAAAATCCAGAAACTACAAAAACTTGATCGATAAGATGTTGGAAAACTTCCAGGAAATGAAGGTGAACATGTAGATAAAAATTGACATGATGCACTCTCTTTTGGACTTCTTCCCAGAAAATATGGGAGCAGTTAGTGATGAACATGGTGAAAGATTTCATCAAGATATCGCTACAATCGAGAAGAGGTACTAAGGTAAGTGGAGTGTGAACGCTTTAGCGGACAACTGTTGGAATCTCATGACTGATGAAATAAATGCTCAACAACGTCGAGCATGCAAGAGGAAAAGTTGCTAATGATAAGCAGCGATTTATCATAATTTTCCGACAAGAGCTAATAATTGTTAGCTCTTGAATTAGCAATTGAATCGTGATGCAATAAAATACTAGACACAGTACAATGATTCACTTCAAGTACGTGTAGGCCGTCAAACTGGCAAGTCTGTAGAAAGAGACAACTTCTCTGCGGAGTATCTTTTGAACGGTAATAGCCTGAACCCTGAATTTTTTTTAATTTCTTTGTAATTAAAAAACAAAGAGAATGGCACCAGGAAAACTCAAAAAAAAATTTTTTAAGCAAGATATTTAGTTTTTTATAAAACCACTTTTTTCGCGTTTTTTCTCCATTTTTTCCGATTATCTCGGCAACCGTACGAGATATCAAAAAAACAAGCACACCGTTGGATTCGGCATTAAAAAACG
>CAJFCO010018254.1:93326-116998 GCA_904066015.1 Synergus gifuensis
TTTGTAAACGGAGCACATATCTCTGAGGTCTCGCATCAAGTAAGTAAGAAGAAAGCACTGTTGTTCAACATATGTCTTATCATCCTGTTAAAAAGATCATAAAAGATCTTAAGGAATTTTCATGAAAAAATTGGGGGCTGTCACTATTAAACATAACTTCAAAAAAAATTTATGAAAATTTCAAAAACCCGTATTGTGAGGGGCGAGGAAAAATGTATTGTTCATAATTACGTATACATTTTATAAGTTCTAGATTTTCCAAAAACGTTTCTAGCCAAACACAGAAGATAAAGGGTTGTTTTTGAAAGAAATAGCCAGCCAGTAAAGTATGCCATAAAGGTACATAGTTACACACTGTCCCGAGTATGATTTTTATTTTTTTTCACTATGTTGAACCACTTAAAAAAATTTTACAAAAATATGTGTTAAAGAGGACATCTTAAGGAATTTTTATGAAAAAAATGGTGGGTGTCACAATAAAACATAACCTCAAAAAAAATGTTTGAAAACTTAAAAAATTTTTTAAGACCTGTTATTTTCGTCAAAAAAATTTTTTAATTTTTTTTTTAAATCTTCTCATCGACCTAAATAACATATTTTTTTTCTTAAAAATCGGTTAAGCCGTTTATTAGAAAAACTAATTTTTTGATTTTTCTTTCCTCCTCCATAACTCCTATAAAAATACGTTTTTAAGGTTGAAACTTGTAGGAATTTTGTGACTCATAGGTGCCAATGTATGGTACCATTTTGGACTTGATACATGCGGGGGCAGATTTTACATGCTTACCCGGCTAGACCCTTTGCGTAATGATGTGAACGAGTACATTCGAAGTTGTTCAAGCTGTTTAGAAAACAAATTGGTGCGGGCGCGTACTCGCGAACCCATGGTGATAACCTATACACCGCTGGAGGTGTTTGATAGGGTATCCCTAGATATAGTGGGCAGGCTGTCAACCACACTTAGTGGTAATCGATACATATTTACCATGCAGGATAACTTTTCCAAGCTGTGCATTGCAGTTCCCATTCCCGATATGCACTCTGATACTGTGGCTCACGCCGTCGCTCAACAACTGTTTGCTCAGTATGGGGCACCCCGCTGTATCCTAACGGATCGTGGAGGATGTTTCGTGGGCAAAATTATGCGAAAACTGGAAGCGATATTCAGGGTTAAGTAATTAATCACTTCGGGATATTGGTCCCACACTAATGGTTCACTCTAGCGCAGTCACATAGTTCTTACAGATTACGTAAAGAATTATGTAGAAGGTTTTGATGATTGGGATCGACTTTTGCCATTTGCGATGTTCGCGTATAATACTTCCGTTCATGAAGCCACAAATTTTACCCCATTCGAATTATTTTACGGCATACTTGCAAGAACCTCTAGTTCATTTCCATCAACCAATAAATTAAAAACTTACGGGTTCTATCTTCGAGATCTGGTCATTAGATTAAAGGAAATTCAGAAGATAGCTGCAAAGAATACAATTAAAGCAAAAGAAAATTCGAAAAATATATATGATAAGAAGGCACGGCCCCTGAACGCTCTCATTGGCGATAAAGTAATAGTTTTCAAGGATGTACGGAAAAACAAATTTGACAAGCGAGCGGTTGGAACCTATACTATAGTGGGTTTACCAGGTTTACCAAACATGCTGACAAACTGATGGTCACATACTGTTAACGAAATTAATTGCGATTAAACATAGGTCATGCTTTTAAGGGTTATACTTTTATCTAATATGATAAAGATCAAGTGACAAAGAGTTGCTCATTACCAATAGGGATATTATTGATACGTTCTATCAATAATTAGTTTTATGCAAATTGCGAATCATGTAATCATCAAAATTATTTATACATATCTATAATATCTATCATCATCTGTTGAAGGAATTATATTTTTGATTAATAGATCTTAGAAAGACTCCTTTTCATTGTGCTACCTGTAGTTTGTTCCCATAATATATGACATTGTATGATATTATCATTTATTTCTCTTTCTGAGTCACTTCCGATCGTCAACATCTATTTTATTCTTGAAATATAATTGAAAATTCATTACCATGGTTGATTGTCAGCGGTTTTCCATCCATTGGTTTTCCATTTGTTCCTTAACCTACCACGTTCATGCTCATGCATTTTTCATTATTAACTTAAAGTATTTAAAATCACTGGAATTACAAATTATTCGACATATTCGTCACTTGACCTTTACCCTCCATGTAACAACGATTTAAGTTTTAGTATGCATAGGTTTACAAGCCTTTGGTCATTTATAGCCTAAAAGAATCAATTAAATGTATAAAAAATATCCACTTATTTAGATGTGTAACGAGAGGTTATACGCGTGTGCGTGTCGTAGGCACACTTACACCGACTCTCATTACCTAGCCTTGCTAGACGCTTCCCCACTCCTATTCTCCCTAATCTCCCTACTCCGGACGTCAGCCATTGCTGGCGCATTCCATAAAACCGTTTAATCTCCGTACAATCTTCAGTTCAGCTAGGCGAGTCCCACCGACAAGATCGGAGAGACTCTCGCCCGGTGAAAGCTCATGCGCTTTACCTACCAATAGACGCTCCTATGGTAGGCTAAGCGCAGGTGAAATCGCAAGGGACAGGTGCTCCTGTACTTGCTATTTCCCAAACTCTCTTCAACCGAGAAGGATCGTCAACGGACAGGCGCTCATGTCGTTGACAATCCGAAGCCGATGAAATATCAATTGATGGGTGTTGCCATAATTGACATTTTCCGCAAACCGTCTCTCTTTCGTTAATTTCAAAGGTGTACGATTTTCACAATCCATGGGTGCTCCTATGGTTGTCAAAATCTAACATAAATATTATTAAACAGGTGCTCTTGTTAATAATATTTATCACCTAAGAAATAACTAACTATTTCGTGTCGCAAACAAACCAATCATAAGATTAGGGAAATTTGATTTACTCTCGTCAGGTGCTCCTGAGAGAGACAAATCAAACCGACACGAATAATATTCGTTAGGCGCTCCTAAGAATATTATTTAGTAACATTAGACTAGGGAATAAGGTGGCTGCGGTAACGGGCCCCAAATTTGGCGCAAAGATGATCTGAGTAGCCCAGTCGGTGAAAAACATGGGAACTATCCTAGATAAGAAACTGAGCTGGGCGGAGCATCTGGAAGCGCAGTGCAGAAGGTTAATTTTAACCTTCTGGATGTGTAGAAAGGCCTTCGATAGAACGTGGGGACTGGGGCCGGGCATGATTGCTTGGCTCTACTCAGCGAATCTAAAACCGAGGCTGCTCTATGCATCTGTGTTCTGATGGCAAACGGTGCAGTTGAAGACGGTCCAAGCGAGGCTGGGCTGCCTGCAGGCGCTGGTGTTCAGGGCTGCTACTCGAGCAATGAGGACCACGCCAATGGCGGCAATGGGGCTCATGCTCTGTGAGGAGCCCCTACATGTAGCGATAACTGCAGGGGCGGCTCGTACTGTTGGACGTCTTGCTACGACGGGTAGTTGGTCGCAAGGTCCTAAACACACTAGGCTCCCATGCGATTTCGTTAGTCTGCCAACTCTTAGGATGCGACAGAATAAAATAACAAAAAGGTACATCTTCGACTAACTCTTCCGGATATGCATCCCGAAAAGGGAGGCGTGTCCGGCCTGGAGTCTGCTGTACCAGGCTGGAGATCAAAAACTGGGTGGTACAAGAGCACCACAAGTACTGGGCGCGAGTGAAGGGATGTAGGCAGGCGATGACCCTCCTGGGCATATGCCGGAGGAGGGACATGGCCTAAAATATCCTAAGCCGGCCCAGGAAGTCTTATGGTACAGTTGCTCACGGGGCACAACAATTTGAGTTACCACAAATAAAAGATGGGGCTGATAGACAGCACCGTCTGTAGAAAATGTGTAAGGGACGATGAAACGTCCCTTCATGTCCTAGGTCGATGCCCGGCACTTGCTGTGCTCAGACACCAAAGGGTGGCTTTGCTGGAACCAGAGGAGATTAGGGCGCTACAGGCTAGCTACATTATAGTCTTTTTCAGGAGGACTAGAATGCATGGTTAGTGAGCGTCAAGGGGAAAGGGATTAGGCACAATGAGCTTCTAGCCTAAGCGCCTGCAGGGCCCCACGGGGGCGGGGCGCCTTGCCCGATCTGTCCAACGAACCAACCAACCAACCTAGACCAGGGAAATATACAACCGTCATTTGCTTTATCTCCCTAAGTGTCAACCTCTCTTTCCGCTTACCGTACCTACCGTTGAGGGGAAGACAGGTAACGTCCATAAATGTAATCCGTCATAAACCACCTGTATGTCTGGTCTAAAAACCGAATTCCATTGTCTTATGATAACACAGGCACACAAAAAAAGGTCCTGTTCCGGGAATCAGACTAGTATATCTTTATGTTTTTTGGGTCGCTGAATCCGAATTCGGTGTCTGTTTGTCTCAATCAGGTCAGGTTGAAGGTCATTTCATGATCAAATCCTGAAAAAATAGTGAAATTGATTCAAATTATTATTCCAATATATTTTCTGGGTCGCTGAATCCAAATCCGATGTCCGTTTCATCCGACAAGGTGAAATTGAAGGTCATTTCAAGGTCAAATGTGTTTATTCTGCCAAAAATGAATTTTTGACTGCAGATTCAGAAAGAACGAGAAATTTTACGTCGAGATATGTATTCAATTTTTTTGATAACATAACCCCCAAGGTCATTCATTTTATTATATGGAGGGTTCATATGACAATTCCAGTTCTGTTCCCAGAATCAGACTAGTATATCTTTATGTTTTTTGGGTCGCTGAATCCGAATACGGTGTCTGTTTGTCTTAATCAGGTCAGGTTGAATGTCATTTCAAGGTCAAATCCTGAAAAAAATAGTCAAATTGATTAAAATTATTATTCCTATATATTTTTGGAGTCGCTGAATTCAAATCCAATATCCGTTTTATCCGACCAGGTCAAATTTAAGCTCATTTCAAGGTCATGTGTTTATTCTGCCGAAAATTAATTTTTGACTGCAGATTCTGATAGAACGAGAAATTTTACGTCTAAATATTTATATTTTATATTTTTGCGATTGTCACATGAACCCTCCATACAATAAAATGAATGACCTTGGGGGTTATGTTATCAAAAAAATTGAATACATATCTAGACGTGAAATTTCTCGTTCTTTGAGAATCAGCAGTCAAAAATTCATTTTCGGCAGAATAATCACATTTGACAGTGAAATGACCATCAATCTAACCTTGTCAGATCAAACGGATAAACAAGGACAGACAAGGACAAACAAGGAGAACGTTTCCACCAAGATTTTAAAGATGTAGAACAAAGATTTCAGGGTAGATGAGGTGAAAACATGATGGCAGATTTCTGTTGGATGTTGCATAGAGAAAGCACAGAAAACGGAAAAAAAACGCAAGAGAAATCCCTTGCACAGTTCTTTTGACGATAAACGAGTACATTATAAAAGAAGACGAAACGATGAAGAAGTAGCAGAGTGAGATATAAAATGCACGTTCCAGCGACTCAAAAAATATAATAGAGATGATGCGAAAAAATACGAACATTTTTTCTGGATTTTACTTTGAAATGAACTTGACCCTGACATACTGGAGCAAACGAACATCGGATTCTAACTCAGTGACGCCGAAAACATATTGATTTAGTAGTTTAGTCCCGTGAAGACACATTTTTTTATTTTTGCAATTGTCATATAAACCCTCCATACAATAAAATGACGTTGGGGATTATGTTATCAAAAAAATTGAATACACATCTAGACGTAAAATTTCTCATTCTTTCAGAATCTACAGCCAAAAATTCACTCTTGGCAGAATAAACACATTTGACCTTGAAATGACCTTCAATTTGACCTTGTCGGATCAAGCGGACATCGGATTTGGATTCAGCGACCCAGAAAACATATAGGAATAATAATTTGAATCAATTTGACTATATTTAAGTATTTGACCATGAAATAACCTTCAACCTGACCTGATTGAGACAAACAGACACCGGATTCGGATTCAGCGACCCAAAAACCATAAAAATATACTAGTCTGATTCCGGGAACATGACCTTTTTTTTGTGTGCCTGTGTAATTGGTTAAAAAAAATCATGAATAAAAATTAACAAAATTTGAGAATGCATTATATTAAATATGGACACTGTTTCCATTTCCGATGCAAGTCTTGGGAACAGAAATTTTTAAAGTTTCCATGACGGCATAAGTGTACATACACTCAAAAATTGTTTACTGGACACCTAATCACCATCACGCCACTCTTTCTCACAACGGTCAGCGGGTTATATTTCGATTTCTCCTACATCCCCTACCGATACTCCTGTCCAACGAGACGAATAACGATTCTAACTCTTTAACATTCCTCGTCGAGTTCTTGGGACGACAAGAAGGTCGGTCGGGAACAAAAGGTAAACTCGTAATGTTTCCCTTGCTCCGTTCGTTTTTCTTCGCGGGCGCGCGTCGCGGAATGCCCCGAAGTCGAAGTTGATAAAGGGTACTCTATGGTGAAGTTTTGGAATGTGAAATTAAAGAAAACTCGAATTAAAGTCGCGAAAACACTGGGGGTTGGGACCTTCGTGTCATTATATTTGTGAGATTAAAAATGAAGGCCAATCCCCGGTCGAACAGCATCTCAAAACTGTTCCGGAAAGATCTAGCTGTGTGCACATACAGTTAGAGTCTTTCTATTGTGAAATGTTTCAAGAAGAAAAAGAACTAAGTGAGAAGTGATACATAGTCCTGTAGCACCCTTATAGGTGGCAGCCCGGACTTGTGACTTCTTTCCCTGATTCTAAAAAAATGTATAACATTTTTTGGTAACAATAAGACTCCTTGAATGGTTTGAAATTATAAGGGCTTTAAATCAATTCGATAACATTTTTGAGGTCGGGCTTCGGGGCAATCGTGCGGCGTGCATGCGCGAATTAGAAATAGTGGCGGTGCTGAGAAACAAGTGCAAAGAATGAAATAAGATTCATCCTAAAGAAAGGTCAGAAACATTCAATCCAATATCCATATCAACCCTGTACGCTGTCTCTTTTCTCTCTCTTTTTCGCTCGTTCAGTCTCGAATAATCGAAATAACTGACTGAAAATTACTTATAAATTGTTGAATAGCTAATTAACCAAAAGGTTCCTCGAATTGGCTCACCAATTTCTCACGCTCGAGAAATTAGGGGGTAAATTTAAGATTAATATATTATATTTTATTTTCAAATAAGAAACCCGTTTTTTATAAAAATCCATTTATAAAACTATTTTCAACCAAAGCAAAAATTTGAAACATACATAAACAGAACGTAGCAGAAGTTTTTTTGTGGAATAATTCATAATAAACGGTTAATTTATTTGGAACCTCAAAATATAACATGTATTAAACTTTATTTTACACCCCTAAGCCACTTTTCAGGACCTTTAGGGCGATAAGCCAGAAATCTCCCGATAGGAGACAAGATGAAAACGATTCCCACATAAAAATAAATATAAAGATTCGAGAGAAATCTCGAATGATTGTTTGGATTCCTCCGACGTAAGGCTGAAGAAAATTTAAAACAGTATAAAATGTCACACTACCCAAAATTTTTAGCACTTTAATTTAAAAAATTTTACATAAATAAAATTATTTAATAAGAAAGGCGTGTCGGTTCGTAACACGATGGAGCGCACTTGGAGCTCTTTCTAATGAGCCAAGGCAGATTAAAAAAAGTTAATTATAACGTTAATTATGCATAGCGTGTTGCCAGCCCCCCCTCTCCTAAATTAGGCGCTCAAAACCAGGGATTCTAATTGAGCGCAATTTCATTTTTTGGTGATGCGATGGAGCGTATTTGTGGCTATTTGGAATGAGCCAAGGCAGATTAAAAAGTTAATTAGAACGGTAATTATGCATATGTGTAGCGTGTCACAAGCACCAGCACTTACATTAGGCGCTCAGATGCGTAACTCCTAATTGAGTGGTACTGAAGTTATTAGTTGTGCAATGGAGCGCAATTGAAGCTCTATTGAATGAGCCGAGGCAGATTGAAAAATTTTTATCAGAACGGTAAATTATACATAGCGTCTCACCAGCCCCCTCACCTAAATTAGGCTCTCAGGCCAAACTTCTAATTTAACGCAACTGAAGTTATTGGAGATGCAATGGAGCTCATTTCAAGCTCTTTGGAATGAACCGAAGCAGATTCGAAAAAGTTCATTAGAATGTTAATTATGCATAGCGTGTCACCAGCCTCCACCCCACATATATTAGGCGCTCAAAATCAGAGATTCTAATTGAGCTCAATTTCATTTTTTGGTCGTGCGATGCATTTGCAGCTATTTGGAATGAGCCAAGGCAGATCAAAAAGTTAATTAGAACGGTAATTATGCATAGCGTGTCACCAGCACTTACATTAGGCGCTCAGATGCGAGAGTCCTAATTGAGGGGTATGGAAGTTATTAGTGGTGCAATGGAATACAATTGAAGCTCTTTGGAATAAGCCAAAGTAGATTGAAAAATGTTAACATGAACTGTAATTATACGTTGCGTCTAACCAGCCCGCTCACCTATATTAAGCGCTCAAATCAGGACTTCTAATTGAGAGCTCATTTGCAGGTCTTTACAATGAGCCAAGGCACATTGTAAAAAGTGAATTAGAACTTTAATTATTCATATCGTGCACTCCCACCCCACCTGCATTAGGCTCTTAAAATCAGGACCTCTATGTGAGCACAATTGAAGCTTTTTGTGGTGCAATGGAGCGCATTTTCAGCTGTTTGGAATGTGTCGAGGCAGATTGTAAAAACTTAAGTAGATCGGTAATTATGAATGGCGTTGAACTAGCCCCCTACTATATTAGGCGTTCAGAGGCGACACTTCTAATTAATCGAAATTGAAGTTTTTGCTCATACAATGGAGCGCATTTGAAGCTCTTTCGAATTAGCCAAGGCAGATTAGGAGAATTTAATTAGAACGGTAATAATGCATAGCGTTTCACCAGCCCCATCACCTATGATAGACTCTCAGAGGCGAGACTGGTGCCATGGAGCGCATTTGAAACACTTTGGAATGAGACGAGGCAGATTAGAAAATGTTAATTAGAATGATAATTATGTATAGCGTATCACCAGCCCACTCTTTTATATTAGACGCTCAAAATCAGAACTTCTAATTGATCGTAAATGAATTTTTTGGTAGTGCGATGCGGCGCATTTGCAGCTCTTTAGATTGATCCAAAGCAGATTAAAAAAAGCTAATTAGGACGTTAATTGTGCATTGCGTGTCTCTAACCTCCCTACCTACATCAAGCACTCAAAATCAGGACTTCTAATTGATCGCAATTGAATTTTTTGGTGGTGCGATCGAGCGCATTTGCTGCTCTTTGGAATGAGCCTGTAAGGAGGATAATATAGCGTTACGTAACTCCAAAGTTTTTGCTGGAACTGCTATGTCAACTTCGTATTTCGTGTCATTTCGTGTTTCATTGCTACCATAATTTGTCACAATAGGTGAAACATCAGTCAGATTTTTCCATCGCTGCTGCACATGTACGAAAATTGCGTAAATCATAGGGGTGTTAAACATAGAGTCGAAGAAATCTTTCTTCTTCTACGGTTCTCGAAGTATTTTCAGGACACGTCTTCATTTTGTTCACCTGCGGTGTGCTTAACAACGACTCGTGTTGAAAACATTAACCTAACCGTACAAACAGAGAATACTTCCTCTAGATATACAATATACTATTTTGTAAGGAAAAAAACTCATAGCAATAAAATACCTATCTTATAGGTTATGCTGAACGCGCAGTGGATGGAATTATTCGTGCAAAAAACTCAGAAGCTGATAATGAACTGTCTGACTCAAAAGATGATACGTTCGATATTTCCGATGGATTAGGACCATGGCCAACAGGCTCCCCTGGTCCAAATGGTCCATGGCCAGGTGATCCAGATTATATTATCAAAAGTAAATAAGAATTGTCAATGAATATTCACGAAAAGACATCTACGAAAAATGTATATGTGCAATAAATTAATTACGCATTAATTCAAGTGGTATGGTATAAAATGCCACATAGGTAGGAGCGGGCGAGATGAGCATTGTTATTACTTTTAGTAAAATATTTGTAATATGTATAATCTGTATGTATAATATATGTATTAGTTATACATTAGTTTCATCTCATCTTGCTGCCGGGTCTCCCCTATTTCAAACCAAAAAATCGCCTAGATTTGAATAGTTTCTAAATCTCTAAAAATTTTTCAAAATATTACTTTTGTTCTAATATCATTTTACTTTCCACATTTCCTAAAAATTACATACTTGCCAGACATGTGTATTTAACATCCCAGCCAAAAAAAATTCAATTTAAAAAAAAGTATTATTCAACGTTTTTACTTGAAAAATTTTTTTAGACATATTCAAAGCTTACCTTGAATTTTTGATCCTCTACAACATATGTGAAGTTCATCAAATTCGGCAACAAACAGCTGAGATACTTTCCTTGTAAGCGAACAATTAGAACATCATTATGTGTAGTATAACAATACTTTCCTAATTTACTTGGACCAGGAAAACTATGAATGTCTTAGAAATGTCATTTCATATGCAATATTTTTGTTTTTATCGTTTTTTTTTGTATTTCAACGTGAGTGCGTAAATTAAAAAAAATTTTGAAAAAGGTTCATATAACATAGGCACATATAATATAATTGTATACAACTTCTGACCTTTATACAGGTATAGGCATTTCTTATTTGTAAAGTTTATCATGGGTACCTTCACTTCGAGGTTCAAAGTAACTTTGATCACTTTCTTTATAAGTACCTTAGATTTTATTGCAATAATTAAATTTTTGAAGAATAAAGAGCCAAATTATACTGCATAAGACAAAAAATTAATGTTTTATAAAATCTATCCAAAATTTTCCTTACAATTGTATTTACATATATTTATATTTCATTCACTGGACATTTCACTACTTGCTGGTGTGATTGAACTTTGAATATCATTGAAATTTAACGATCGAGAAAATAATATACTGGATCCTCCAGTCTCGCCTTCTTCATGTTGCCCACTGATATTCTTTGATCTGAATATAGTACTCCAAGTATTTTCTGCTGGTCCATGTTCCTGTGTCTGAAATAATATTAATTCATTGTGGTCAATACATAATAAGCTTATAATGTATAATACTTACACTTATTTTATGATTAAAAGACAGAACTATGTCATAATTTTGTTTTCAGGTACAGATATATTTTGTGAAATCTGCTAGAGTAAATATTTTCTTAATTTAAATGTGTTTTTCATCTATAATAGCTTCATAAATCATCAAACAGTGGAATGAGATGTCGATGTAAGAGGGAAAAAATTGAATTTAAAATTGTATTTAAAGGCCTATTATCTACTTAATTTCAATATGAAGAAGTCAGAAGAAATAATTTAAACCTTTTCTTGAGTATAAAATCATTCTATACGGCATTTTAAGACTGATGATTGTGGTAAATTACCATTTACTAACATGGAAAACTCACCCCAAATTTTCACTAGTGAAGGCTCACTTTAGATAATTTTGTAATAGTAACGGTAGGTTTTATTGGGGTTAGGCCCCTTATTCAACGCAGCTGCCGCTTCAATCGAGCCAGCGGTCAACTATAGGGTTCAATAATAAAAAGATCCTGAATTTAATATTAATAAGTACAATAGAACATTTCTTTCCCTATAAAATACAATGCTAATTAGAAACTAAGTATAAGTGTAACGGTGTGGTGTTTATATAGTGTGTGTATAAATGTATGTGTATGTGTGGTAAACAGTGTTAAGTGTGAATATATGTGTGAATGCGGTGACAGAATATATATGTGTGTATTTGTGTGATTTTATTGGATAATATGTGAGTTTTACTGAATATACGCTGGCAATAAGCGAACGTATTTATATAATGCGCAGGTTACGGATCATTAGCGCACGAGGCGAGCATCATCCCTGAGCCCGCCTCTCTCGAAGCGGTAAGCGGTACGGTAACGGTAGAGAGAAGGAGGTGGGGGAAGTCAGGTTTGTCTATTGTGACTTCTGGTAGCTTCGGCAGGTGTAATAGTCAGGTACGGTCAGGTTCGGTCGAGAACGGTCAGGACGGAATTGCCCCAGGGTGGATTGAATGTTAGTCAAGACACCCTTCACCTCGATACATGACTATGGTTACGCTCTATAGTCATGTGTTGAGTGGGACTTACAGGTCGGTTCCAGGGAAACTCAGGAGAGAACCAAGATTAGGCCAGATTTGGGCCGACGTACCCTCTGCGCCTAATTGGTGGCTATGATTGCGCCCTCTAGTCACGTATCCAGTAGACTTTCCCTGTCGATGATGTAAGCGGTCGGTTCTCGCCAGGTTAGCCCAGGATAGGTCGGTTATGAGCCGGATTATCCTTTTACTAGTTAGGTAGCTATGAATGCGCTCTCTAGTCACGTAACCAGCGGACTTTTCCTCTGGATGATGTCTCAGTCGGTTTTATACAGGTTACTATTGCCCAAGTCAGCCAAGGATAGGTCGGTTATGAGACGAAGTATCCTTTTGCCAAGTGTACGGCTGTAGTTGCGCCTGACAGTCGCACACTTAGTGGATTTAACCTGAAGAAGATTTGCAGGTCGATCCCGGTTGCTCTAATATGGTTGCACCCGCTAGTAGAGAGACCAGTCAGTTCACTGAGTGCAGGCTGTGCACTTGCCTCGGCGAACTGGAAAGAAAGTGTGGTGAAAGTAGCCAGCGAGAGAGCTCTCGCTTCGTATCGATAGATGACGCGCCAGCAAGAAATATATTGAAGATATGGGGCATTATTTCTCAACTGCCTCAACATTTTAAGTTATGTCTTTCAATTGGCTTAATATTTTTAGAATTTGTTTGCCTACTTGATGGTAGTTTATCCCCTAATTTATACACTTTTGTTACCCTCTCTTTCCAAACTACAGGGGGTGGAAGTTTCACCCCTCAGGTCAGTAGCGTTAGTTTCAAACGACTATAACTTCTTTTATAAAAATGCTATTTGAATTTTTGACGTGTGATTTCGAAAGGATTTTTCGCGCCCTTTCATTCCATTATATTCATTTTTTATTATTTTTTCATTTTCATAAACAAATTACTAAATTTAATGTTTATTTAAGTTTTTCTCTCAATGGGACATTTTTGATTTTTTTTTACTAATTTTAAAAGAAAGCTTGGTTGTTTTACAATAAAATCCTGTAAAGAACGAAACGGAGCAGCTGATAGTATCAGAGATATAGCGTTTAACTGAAGCGAACCTCTCGCCGGGACGCAGCGTTGGTAGGTGGCATGGATTGGTGCACATGGCTTTTACTCGTGACATTAGGTTGTTCGTCTCTTTTTTGCACTTTTTTGGCTTTTTTGAAGAGTAGAGCCTACTAGTTTCTTAGGAAATAAATCATGTTTAGTTGCAAATGAAAATTTTTTCAGTTGCAGTTGCCCATTTTCGTTTGGAATGAAAGTGTGGTACTTTAGAGTGCCTGGAATTGTAACTGATTTGTCAAATCTAGTTTTTAGCTTTTCCATAATTTCTGTGTGATCTTCCGTGGAACTGAAAAGAATGATGGTTTGTTTAAGATTTTTTTTAGTCCATTTAAATAAATCATGTGCATTCAAGATGGGGTTTTGTGCTGACCGTTTCAAGCTAGCTTTTGCCGCCCGTCTTTTTAAATTCCCACCGATTCTGTCAGCTAGGCCTTTTCCTTGTGCAGTATCTTGGAAATGCGATTCTGTAAGAATTCCAAAATCATCATTGTGATGTAAGAGATTTGTAAAAAAATACATATTCTTAAAATGCTGTGCAGCTCCATCTGTGACATAATAAATCTTGTTGATACTGCTGAATTTTTCTTTAAGGTATTTAATGATAAGATTCTGATAAAGGTACATAGCCGCCCTATCATGACTCAAACAATCTGAAATAATTGCAAGGCTTATAAGTTTTAATTCATTTTCTTCTTTATAATAGATAAGAACTGTACGGCGGCTGTGTCCCTTTATCAGAATCTTATCATTAAATACATTAAAGAAAAATTCAGCAGTATCGACAAGATTTACAATGTTACAGATGGAGCTGCACAGCATTTTAAGAATAGGTATTTTTTTGCAAATCTTTTACATGACAATGATGATTTTGGAATTCTTGCAGAATCGCATTTCCAAGCTACTTCACATGGAAAAGGCCCAAGTGACGGAATCGGTGGGAATTTAAAAAGACTGGAGGCAAAAGCTAGCTTGCTAAAGAAAATCTTAAACAAGCAGTCATTCTTTTTTGTTCCACGGAAAATCACACAGAAATTACGGAAAAACTAAAAACTAGATTTAACAAATCAGTTACAATTCCAGGCACTCTAAAGTACCACGCTTTCATTCCAAACGAAAATGGGCAACTGCAACTGAAAAAATTTTCATTTTCAACCAAATATGATTTATTTCCTAAGAAACTAGTAGGGTTCTAGGAAAAAAGCCAAAAAAATGAAAAAAAGAGACGAACAACCTAAAGTCACGCGTAAAAGCCATGTGCACCAGTTCATGCCACCTACCATCGCTGCGTCCGGGCGAGAGGTTCGCTCCAGTTTAACGCTATATCTCTGATACTATCAGCTGCTCCATTTCGTGCTTTACAGGATTTTATTGTAAAAAAACCAAGCTTTCTTTTAAAATTAGTAAAAAAAAATCAAAAATTCCCCATTGAGAGAAAAACTTAAATAAACATTAAATTTAGTAATTTGTTTATGAAAATAAAAAAATAGTAAAGAATCAATATAATGGAATGAAAGGGCGTGAAAAATCATTTCGAAACCACACGTCAAAAATTCAAATCGCATTTTTAGAAAAGAAGTTATAGCCGTTTGAAGCTAACGCCACTGACCTGAGGCGTGAAACTTCCACCGCTTATAGTTTGGAGAGAGAGGGTAACAAAAGTGTATAAATTGGGGGATAAACTACCATCAAGTAGGCAAAAAAATTCTGAAAATATTAAGCCAATCGAAAGACATAACTTCAAATGTTGGGGTAGTTGAGAACTAATTCCCCATATATGCAACGGACGACAATACTGCCCGTTACAAAACGTTACATCTAGTCTCTAAAATCAGTTTATAGATCTGTCATCGACCGTGTCACGATTGAGACTCCCCCTTCTCTCCAGTCTCGTCCTTACCAGACGCTTACATCCTATACACACTCATCCACACACATCTTCATACATCCTAGAATTTCGGCCGTCCGGACCTTATGTCCGTCCTCGGACATCTTTGACTACATTATTCTTTTAGTTATTCTGATTTATACAACCTATTTACAATTTTGAACGTCGCTGGTATCTATTTATCAATTTTGCAAATTTTTTTTGAGACCATATACGAATATTTGCTGGTTCATACACACCTTCATATTTTATTTGCGTTAGTTTGAAATCCGGGATATCCGAGACTATATATCTATTGTTTCTCAATTTTCTAACGATAATGTAAGAACCCTTAAACATTAGCTTCAACTTTGCTGACACGCCATTCGTACAATCAAAATTTTGGACCATTACATAATCACCTATTTCGTAAGGATACCCCGCTTTTTGCTTTTTGTCAGTATTATTCTTGTTGTAGAGCTGATTGTTCTCCACTTTTTGACTCGCTTTCGCCTGAAATTCCTTTACATTCCTAGACTTCGCATTCACTTTGCTTTCTAAAAATTCTTAATCCTCCGCTTTGCTCGCCAATCTATCAAAAGCGATGCATTTGAGAAAATTCATCACATGCTCTCCTATTTTCATTCTCATATCCGGAAACCAATAGTTTTTACAAATAGTTTGGTACATCTTTTCGGCGCCTATATTCCACAATTCGTTATGGTACTTAAACAATAAATTTTTTTCCATGTTGCTCGATACATAAAATAACAAGTCATCTTTCTTGCGGTATACAACCCCATCTCTCGCCGCGTTCATCCTATCCTCCGATTTCTCAAGGCTTCTCATAATTACGGTGGTTGTTTTGTCTGTAGTCTGAGCCAGAGTCAAATTCCTCTCTAGCGAATTCACCTCAATAGCTAAAATAATGTAGTACACCCTACTGAGACTGTCCACGTGAGTCATACGCCTACCCTCCCAATGTACTGTAGTATACTTCTAGGATTGCAGTTCTACCACGGCCGTTCGGATCATCCCAACGGACCAGGAAGACGTGTATCGAGTAGGTCTTGGAAGAGTACATATGGACACTGATGGATATCACGTGGTCGGCTTTGTGTATTGTGGAGCTCTGGTGCATAGCATTAGGACGAGTTGTGATGATCTCGAATTCTAATTACTTGTAATTTTTGTGAATTTGGTTCAATTTTGTACGAATAATTTTGAAATTATTCTAAATGGCGTGTTGCTTTACGTAACAATTTCTACTAATATATAACCGCCATTTTAATTGTTAATCTTGACACTTGAACGTCAAGCGAGCTTAATTAAATCATTAAACAATTTAAATTGTAAATTCAAAATAGTAAAGAGACTTCTATTAAATAATGAGAAGGTATTAAGTAGTGAAGTGATTCCATTATTTGAAGTTTAAATAGATCACAAATCTCTAATAATTCAATTGCATTTAAAGTTTGATGGTCTGAATTTTTGAAAACCATTATTATGAATAACTTGAATTAGTTGTAATAGGTGTTAACCAATCCTCATTTACGTCATTTTAATAAATCTATTTTAATTCTCTTATTCTAAATATGACCATTTCTCATTGGCAAAATAATCGATTCCCCTTACCTCCACCCCTCTCTGTGTTGAGTTTGGCCGATTAATAATTGATATTTGAATTTAATTTAATTTGGAAAATTAACGCTTCACTCTTTTGGTTATTTTTCAGTGATTTCTAATTTAGTTTAAAATAACCTGGCGTCCATTTAATGCAATTTAATCAGATTATTGAATTGCCAGTAACTTTTAGCTTGAAATTATATTTTAAATCTTACCAATATTAGTTTAGAAAAAGTAAATGGTTATAATACAAACAAGGTACTTTCGTATCTCGGACCTCTAGTAACTAAAATAAGTGCTGTTTCTTTATAAAACTTGGCTAACTTCTTCATTTCAGCATAATACAATACTTCCATAAGAAAAAATCAAGTCATATCATCGTATGTCTTAGAAAAATGCTCTCAAATGCTCGAAAAATGCCTTGTTGGGATGTCTCTACTTGTGCGGCGCCAAATTTAGGAACGTGTATTTAATACATAGTGAATTATCTTTCCACTTATAATTGATATTTTCAAAGTTTGTCTCAAAAACTTTAAAATTCATGACAAATTTTTAGATTTGTCTGATATATTAGTAGAGGAAAATGTAATTATACACGTGTCTCCCTACACGTTTTCGATGGCTATTACGGTAACGCATCTCTCAAATTTTTCATTAATTTCTGATAATTTTTTGGGTCTTATGAGTATGAGTATCTTTTCACAATATCTAGAACAAAAGCCACACTATTCATTCGTCGAAACACCGTAACAAAAAATTAAGAACTTTTTCTGCAAAGTGCAAAAATGTTACAGAAAATGTGGCATATTTTTATTAGTACCAGATACCGTACCTGATGAGAACCTTCATACACTGCCCTGCAAAAGTTTGGACTCACTTAGAAAAATCGTATTTTTTTTGGATTTGTCGCTTTAATAATCGTTCTCAGACCGTTTTATACAACGTATTTGTTTAGAATAACATTTTATTAATAAGTAATAAACATTTACTTGTGATATCCTTGAGTTTTTTTCTGGAGAAAATTGAGAAAATCAATCCAGCCGTTTTTCTTCAATATGTTGGTCTTTCGATTTGATGATTGCCCTACAAATTCTGGGCATTATTTCCACCAATTTCTGCAGTCTTTCTGGTCGAAATCGTTGCCAAGCCTGCTGAAGACATTGCCACAAGTGAGATTCGCTGGTTGGATGCAGTTTCCGCACTTCTCTGTCCAGATCATCCCACATTCTTTGATATAATAAATAAATGCTAATTAAAAGAAAACGCTGAAAAGTTATCAATAAAATATTGTTCTGAACAAATACGTTGTATGAAACGGTCTGAGAACAATAATTAAAGAGATAAATACAAAAAAAACGATTTTTCTAAGTGAGTCAAAACTTTTGCAGGGCAGTGTATTTCATAATAATTTAAACATCAATGAAAAAATGAGAATTGCGTGTAGCAGATAAAAAATAAGTTTTTGCCAGGACTTATTCATTACTTTTGTTTTTAAAGAGTAAAAAGTAATTTTGTATGATTTTCAGATACCGTAGCCATCGGATACCGTAACCTGCTTTTCGCTGTCAATGACGAAACGGAGCAAAACTATTCTTCCCTGCCATGTTACGTTTCCAAGTATGTGTTCACTAGGGTGGTTCAAAAAGAATTTTTTTTTAGATTGTCTCGATCCCCCCAATTTGATTCGAAATCAGAAAAAAGAAAGGTCATATTTATTTTTTTTTTAATTTTGATTTTAACACGTGCCGGTTTTGACTTGAAGTTTCCCATGTAAATTGCATGGGGAAAAATCACTTTTTGGAGTTTTTGGAATAATTTTTCAGGGTTTCGAAAAATGTTACGGGAGATTATAGAGGCTTGTTGAGGACTATCCAACAAAGAATTTTGTGTACCACAAATATGGATTTGACACCCATAACACACTCCCACGGTGCCTTGAAAACTACCCTTAAAACCAAAAATGTCAATTTTTCATAAAACCGGCCTTATGTGAGCTTTTTTCTCGCTTTTTTTTACAAAACTTATTTCTATTAGTCTAGTGGAATATTTATCGATGTTGGTTAATTAATTTTTAATTATTTAAACAAATTCCATATGTTTAAATAATTTTTTTTCAAAAATACGTTTGTCTTTATAAAAATTACTACTATTGGTCTAATGTATGTAACATTGCTGTTACGTTGGTTGCCTACGTGCAGGCGAAGGGTCGAGGGCACGCCGACGAGCAGCGGTGCTGCGAGTCGTCGGTCGGCTACCCCGCGCTCTTGCAATTTAGACAGCTGATAGTCCAGACGTTTAGACTCTCTCTCTGATATCTCGTCAGCCTTGTTGGCTACCACAGTTTTTTGGGTTGTGCTGCTAGCTAATTGTTATTCGTTCTTCCGGCTTTGAAGCCTTTTTTGTACCGTAAGTAGAATGTAGTTTTGTTAATATTTACTTGGTTGTTCTTTATTTCTCACTCCCAACTGTTAATCTGCCAAATTTCCCTTCCCAGTTAGTAATAATCATCCCAGATTAATCTTGGCGCCCAACTAAATAACCTACAATCCCGAATTACCAGTGAGAAAAGAACAAAGGATATTAAAAATAATATTTGGTGGTACAAATTGAGGAGAAAAGTTTGAAGATAATTTATGGTATTGCAAATTCGTATGTACGGTTGTGAGATATATTTCCCGCGAGATGTTTTCGCTTTTCAGGAATTTAAAATAAAGTGAAAAATGAAAGCAAGGTATATCCTAGAAAGAGTAGTTTTCCCGCATGTCTCTGGTTAAAAAAGCAAAGTGTTAAATAGAACCCAAAAAAAGGTAAAAGCTTAGGAAAAAAAGAAAACCGAATTAGAAAATTTGGGAAAAGTGAAAATAAGTGCAGTTAGAAAATTTCGGTTAGGAGAAAGTTCGAAAGCATCGAATTTCTAGTTAAAGTCAGTGAAAGGTCGAGCGAAGGGGTGTCCGTAGGCGCGTTTTGAAGGGTCAAAGCGGGTGACTCATAACCTAGTCCGAGCGGTATCTCCGAAAATAACCGTCCCTCGACAATTTAGACCGAAATTTGGGATACCTGAGTAACGAAATAATATTTCGGGAATAAATTTTAGAAAATTTGCCTACCGGGTGGCAAATAAAATTGGATTCGAAATCAAACCAAGCGAGCGTCTTAAGTCCAGTTAGCATGGCGTCAGGGGGAATGGTTCTTAGTTCCGGGAAGGGAAAAACAAGATGGCGGAAAGTGAGTGCGGAGAAGGGAACTAAGTGAAAGGTGGGGAACAAGAATAGTTAATTAGCGAAATTGAAAGTGCAGGAACATCAACAAACAAGGGAATTTCAATAACAAACAGAGGATTTAGTTCGCGAGGCAGAGGCTTTTCGCGAAATAAAAGTTCAGGTGTAGAAAGGCGATTTACTCTTAACGATGAAGACTTGTCACTGGGAGTGTTTAAAAATAGGGAAGACGAGTTGGCGAGTACCAAAAGGCGTACTTTAGAGTGGGACAACATGGGTCTCCCAGACTCTAATGAAATTACAGAATTGGGAGCAATACCAAAAACTCGAACAGCAACTCATACTCTGACAAACATGGAAAGACCATCAGAAAGAAACCCTGACAGAACTCAAACCCTGACAGATACTCTTGAATTACGAAGGGAAAATTCTAATAGACTAAGACAAGAGAAAAGCCTAGACGTTGACGCAGAATTAAAATCAATAGCATAAAGGTTACAAGAAATTTCGTATCGTGTGAAAATTACATACGCGTCAGCTCGCGGAGATATAGCAAAATTGAAAAAAACAATAGACGAGGTGGATTATCGCGTTAGAGAATGTGTAAGAACACAGGATAAGTTAGAAGAAATTAGACGTGATGCGGTAGAAGAACAAGATAGAGAACCGTTTGCGGATAGAACAAGCGCAAATAGATCTCGCATTTCATACGCGAGAGAAAGATCAGCGCGTAGATCTTTGACTATGCGAGATGAGAGAGATCAATTATTAGAGAGAGAACCATCCCAACGGCGAAATACTTGCCAAGCCACAAGTTGCCATCATGGTATGGTGAAAACACCATTCCAGATAATGTCGGACTGGCCTGCTAGATTTCGTAATAATAGAGTAGACAGTCCTGCCCATTTCCTGGAAGACATTGTCTGGTTGAAACGAGGTTACCAAATAGACGATCGCGAAGTATTTGAAAATCTAGAAACGTTATTGAAAGAGGAAGCTAAAGACTGGTTCGTGGTAAATAAAAGATCATGTTGTAGCTTAGATAATTTTTTCGCAAGCTTTAAAAATGCGTATCTAGACGAAAGATTTATGGAAGAAACGCGTCCAAAGATTAAGGCTTGTAACCAAAGAGAAAATCAAGACATAGGTTCATATCTAACGGAGATAAGAAAATTGTTTGGAATGCTGAACCTTACAGAATCATTAGAGTGGGAATTGCGAAAAGCATATCAAAATATGCACTTGATTTATAAAACATATATAAGAAGGTATGATTTCCAATCTTTCGAAGAATTGCTACAGATAGGTAGAGAATGGGAAGCCGAGAAATTGAAATCAAGAGATAGAGGTCAGGTATTAGCCGTGACAGAGTTAAAAAATAAATCAAGTGAAAAATATTCTAATAAAGGACAGAGTAGTCAAAATCATTATTCGGAAAATAGAAACGCAATACAGCAACGACAAACAAATAGACAGGGGTATATGAACCTAAGAGGAAGGTACCGTAACGAAGAAATTACATTTAGGCGAAGCATACAAAGCCAAGAATCAAGGGTACAGATTAGCGAAATAGGATCGGGAAATAGTCGGAAACCCGGAATGAGCGATAGGACCAGTCAATAAACCGGACAAACCCAAATTAGAAACGAAAAATGACCCAATAATGTTAGAACCCCCCGCAAGAAAACCATGGTCGATGCGAAATCCCAAGGAACAAAGTCCAGTCGTTAGATGCTACGTGTGTGATAAACCTGGTCATATGGCAAGGGATTGCCGATATAGATACAAAAATTCGGGAAACTAAAGGGGCGGGCGAAGGGTGATAAACAACCTGGAGCCAGAACGCCAGAAAAATTAAACTCGGAAAATAATGGCAAACGTGAAACAAGGTTTCACTTAATAATTAAATTTGAGGGAAAATTATTTAAATTATTGGTGGACACAGGTGCAACACACACATACGTAGGTAGAGAATTAAAAGAAAAAATAGAGGAAACCGGAATTCTTATTTCAGGACCCGTCTCACGAACCCTCATAGTAGCAAACGGGGATGAAGAGGAAATTACGGGACAGGTTTCAATTCCGGTAGAAATAGGTAATCTAAGGAAAGGACTTTTGGTTAGAATAGTTCCAGAATTAAAATCAGTAGGCATATTAGGTACAGATATGATTAAGGGACTGGAAATGCCGCTCGATTACGACAAAGAAATCTGGTGGTTACCTGATAAACCCTCAGTTAAATACAAGATGGAGTCTCAGCCGGCAACCCTTCCAAAGCCGATTAAAATCGACAATTTAAATCGAGAGTCACTCAATCCACAACCTAAGCCGAAAATTAAATTCAGAAATAAAGTGAGTGTAAAGAGAGACAAAACAAACGAGTCAGCAAGAGAAACGAAAACTGAATCGAGTTCGGGGAAAACGAAAAGTCCCAAAAAATCAATAACGTCAGAGAAAGCCCAATCTTTGAATTCCACGTAAAAGGTTTCCCAAATTCCGATCAGTAATAGATTCGAATGTTTACATAAACTAAGCGAAGAAAATAATAGGGTAAAGAAAAGATCGCGGGTAAAGAAAAAGCAAATACCAAAATTAATGGTGATAAAACTATCAGAAAATAAAATTAGAAATTGGACGGAATACCAAAGCAGGAATAGTTGGCAAGAGTTTAAGAATAGAGCTATACTTAAAAAGGAGACTGGAAAAGGGAAAAATAGGAAAAATAGAAATAGAACAGGGAAAAACGACGAGAGAGCGTCCGGAATTTTTTAATTGAATGTGAACCCACAGCGAAAGTTGGAAGAATTATTGAAAAGGAAAATTAAACCCGAGGTAGGAAAAGAGCATAGGGCAACGCATTTAGCGAAATATAAGATAGACGTGCAAGGGCACAAGCCAATTAGGCAAAGATTCTATCAGATCAGCCCAGTAGTCACAAAAACGATTTTCGAAGATATCGATAAGATGCTGAAGCAAGGAATAATTGACCCCTCATGTTCAGAATGGTCGAACCCCATAGTTATGATTAAACGAGGAATGGAAAATATAGGTTTTTTCTGGACTTTCGGAAAGTCAATACAGTGACAAAGAAAGACGGTTACCCGATACCCTTGATGGATGAGATAAAAGATGCACTCAAAGCTGCGAAGTATATATCGAAAGTAGAACTTAAATTAGCATGTATTCAAATACCTTTAGAGGAAGAGTCCAACCCTCTAACCGCGTTCATGGTTCCTGGAATGGGGATGTATCAATTTAGGCGGATGCCTTTTGGGATAAAAAATGCTCCCGCAACTTTCCAGAGACTAATGGACAAAATCATAACACCAGAGTTAAAACCACAAGTGTTTTGCTACTTAGATGATGTAATAATCGCGATGGATAGCTTTGATGAGCATTTAAAATACTTAGGGATAGTATTAAATAGGGTAAACAAAGCAGGTTTAACCATCAGCCCAGAAAAGTGTGAATTTGATTGCTCAGAGGTAAAATATTTGGGTTTGAAGATAAATAAAAATAGTATTCAAATAGATGAAGAGAAAATTAAATCAATTCTAGAATACCCGGCACCAAAAAACGTTAAACAATTGCAAAGAATAGGGCTTATGGGTAAACGTGGACAATGGTGACAGCGGATATAATGGGACCGTTACCATTGTCA
>CAJFCO010018256.1:48157-64790 GCA_904066015.1 Synergus gifuensis
CAACTAGCCACCAAAGGTAGAGCGCAACGATCGGAGGGTAGAGAGTTGGAACGAAACTAACCTAAAAGTGTGTTCGACTAGGTTATGTAAACCACAGTGATCACGGTGATGTAAACAAACCATATACCCTCCGATCGTTGCGCTCTACTCTTTGGTGGCTAGTTGAGAAGCTCTAATCGTGGACAAAACGCGAGTCACCATCACCACCGGAGATTCTGGACCTGTTTATACGACCGTGATTCGCACTCACGGTCAATCGGTCATCTGTGCTATTTTCGGTGATGTAAACAAACTATACCCTCCGATCGTTGCGCTCTATGCCTTGGTGGCTATTTAGAGAAGCTCTAATCCTGTACAAAACTCGAGTCACTCTCACCACCGGTGATTCTGGACCTGTGTCACAATATACTTCTGAATTACCGGAACGACGGAACGTGAACACCGAAAAATATAGGCTTGAGCACAATAATGTACAGTGTCCTGAATTAATGCCTTCCCTTGAAAATAAGTCAACCCAACCCTGGTTTCCATCAGATTCTAATGAAAACCAGGGTTGGGTTGACATGTTTCCAAGGGAAGGCATTAATGCAAGGTACTGTACTTATCCCATGTCCCGTGTCATAAAAATGTTCTGTCCTTTTCTATTGTGACTAGATAGTTAAGGACAGAACCATCTTTAGGACAAGGACATGGGACAAGTCCCATGGCCGCTCCATGCCCCCTTCGCAACTCAGCTGGCACATCCCTCTTGCCTAAGGATGGCGTCCCATGGATCCGGAATACGTTGCGTATTTGCGCAAAACCATGAGAGTGAGAGAGACACACTAATACGCCACCCTAAGTTGGGACTTTGTACTCCATCCATATATTCCTACATCGATGCCTTAGGATGGCGTCCCATGATTTCGTTTTGAGTTGCGTCATAATGAGAGTAAAAGAGAAAAAAAGATACTTCTATCTTTTTCTCTCTCATTATAACGCAACGCAAAACGCAATAATGGGACGCCACCCTTAGACGCTCAGACCTTAGTGATACGTCGACTGAAATAAGGCTATTGTAGACTAACCATAAGAGAGGAGTGTTGTGGCATCCTTCAGCTTACTATGGACTCCCCACTCTGGCGAATCTCAAGCTTTTTAGGCGTGAAATTTAAATTTTAATTTAATTGTCTCGTTTGAAAACAACTACTGCCACTGACGGCCGCTTCGCAGTCATCGTCACACTACTTGCCTTTCTATGTTCTTTTCTACATTCAATGCCCATGCTTTCTTAATACATGTTCCTTTCTATGTTTCTTTTTTATATTCAATGCTCTAAACTCGAAGTTCGATATTCGATTCTTTTCAATTCGAGATTTTTTATTAGGTGTACAACTTTGCTTCCGCCGTTTTTCAATAGATGGCTGCAGCGGTAAGTGTCGGTTGAAAAAGGCAGGTCAAAAATTTCATACAGTAAGCTTGGACATCTGTCAACATAACGATAGCACCACATTAGTGAATTTGTGTTTGCATCAGAAGTGTATTCTCGATCGAAGATGTCAGTTTTCGAGCCAAATTCTCGTCATTTGCGGGAAGTGTTGATTTTCTGCTTTCATTTGAAGAAAACTGCGGCTGAGGCTCATCGAATGCTCTCAAGTGCTTACGGTGACGCTGCTCTTAGTGAATGAACGTGTCAAAAGTGGTTTCAACGCTTTAAAAGCGGGGATTTTGATGTCGAGGACCGGCATGGCAGAATCATTGGGAGTTACTCAACAAGCAATTTCGAAACGCCTCAAAGCCATGGGAATGATTCAGAAGCAAGGAAATTGGGTTCCTTATGAATTGAAGCCAAGACACATTGAACGCCGTTTCTTTGCTTGTGAACAGCTGCTTCAAAGACAGAATCGGAAGGGTTTTTTACATCGCATTGTAACCGGTGACGAAAAATGGGTCCACTACGATAATCCCAAACGCAGAAAATCATGGGGAATGCCCGGACATGCCTCCACATCTACGCCCAGACCGAATATTCACGGTGCCAAGGTTATGCTCTGCATTTCGTGGGGCCAGCTCGGTGTGGTGTATTATGAGCTATTGAAACCGAGTGAAACTATCACAGGGGATCGGTATCGAACGCAATTGATGCGTTTGAGTCGAGCATTGAAGGGGAAATGGACACAGTATCAAGAGAGACACGATAAAGTTATCCTGCAACATGACAATGCTCGGCCACATGTCGCAAAACCCGTCAAGACATACTTGGAAACCTTAAAATGGGAAGTCTTACTCCACCCGCCGTACTCTCCAGACATTGCTCCTTCCGACTACCATTTGTTCCGATCGATGGCACATGGCTTAGCTGAGCAGCATTTCCACTCTTATGAAGAAGTTAAAGAATGGATCGATTCGTGGATCGCCTCAAAAGACGCAAAGTTTTTTCAAGATGGTATCCGACAATTGCCCGAAAGATGGCAAAAAGTAGTGGCTAGTGACGGACAGTACTTTGAATCATAAACAGGTAATCACTTTTTCAGAATAAAGCCTCAAATTTTCGAAAAAATCGGCGGAAGCAAAGTTGTGCGCACCTAATATATGTGTATCTTTTTTATAACTGGTGCCACTGACGGCCGCTTCGCGGCCGTCGTCGCACTACTTGTCTTTCTATGTTCTTTTCTACATTCAATACCTATGTTTTCTTAATACATGTGCCTTTCTATATTTTTTTTCTATATTCAATGCTCTAAACTCGAAGTTCGATATTCGATTCTTTTCAATTCGAGATTTTTCATGGGTGCTTTTTTTACTATAGGATAGGATTCTATGTTCTTTTCTATACATTCAATGCCATTGCTTTCTTAATTCGATACTTTTCGAGTTTCATGCGAGATTTTCGATATTCGACTTTGTTCAATTCGAGATTTCATGCCATGACTTTTCTATAATAGGATTCGACACTTTTCGAGTGTCATGTGAGATTTTCGATATTCGACTTTTTTTCAATTCGAGATTTTATGCCATATCTTTTCTATAATAGGATTTGTCAACGATGAATCCTCCTTGATATCAGACCGTAATTCCACTGAAGAATGAAGAGTCCCCTCATCGAAAGTTTGGAAATGTCAATTAAATTTGCCAACGATGTCCAGTAAATAGAAAAAGTAAAAGTAATTTTGCAAAATTAGGAAATTAAATTAAAATGATTCAAAATAATGCTTTTGTAGGTTGAACCAAAAACTGATTTATTCAGTTTAATGGCGGCACCAATCATTACAGACATGGGTTCGGCAGACTCTATTTTCCAGGGACACTAGGCAAGAAGTGCGACGATGGCCGCGAAGGCGCGAAGCGGCCGTCATTGGCACTAGTTCAGTTATATATATAGAGATCAGTGCGCTCACCATGTCCAAACGGAATCATATATCAATCTCAAAATTTGGAATTCAGGAAATGAGACATTAAATTGCGTTTGTATATTTAGTCGGAGCCATAATTTGGAAAAAAATCAAATCCCTACTTTACCGACTTGATTTTTTTTATTTTGACTACAACTAAATATACAAACGCAATTTAATGTCTCATTTCCTGAATTCAAAATTTTGAGAGCGATGTATGATTCCGTTTGGACATGGTGAGCGCCAAAAGAATTAGTTACGTTGTCACCGTAGAGCATGCCCTTAAGGGCCTTGCAAAATCGCGGCGTTAATCAGTCACTCCAATGTAAAAATTAAATACAACATTTCTGAATAAATATTTTTCGTTGATTGTATTGAAATATTGTTTATTGATAATTACTACAAAAATTACGTTTAAAATTTTTAGTAAAATGCACTGTTTTAGGTAAGAATATAATCAGATTAAACAAACTGCATAATAAGTTAGGTGGAAAAAAAATTGCCAAATACTTATAGGTTTCATGTAATTTTTTCCGCCGAATTGAATGGTGGTATTATTATATTTTGTCTGTATCTCGCATTTGTACACAATTTGTTTTTAAAAAATTGTCTAAACAATTTTAAAGTTCAAATTTTTTATAAATATGTGTGATGGAATTTTAGAGAATTTTTAAGTCAATAAACCTTGTTTTGAAAAAAAGTAGCACTTACACGTTTATGTCGCGTCACCCTTCATATATGAATTTTTACATCACGAAAAAATATATTCACTGTTTGCAGTAAGCACTTAAAGTAGTGATGGGTCCATCTAACCCAGTGTGCACTTTATGTTCCATACAGAAGGTGTGACGTTTAAGAGTTAAAAATTGTGTACCACTATAGCAGGGCAAAAAAATATTTACTTATAATCGAAGCACTTGTAAACTATTAAAATGGTTGCTTCTACCCTCGAGTGAGGCCTCAATTATAATATTTACAAGATTTGCAGAGTTGTGCACAGTAAATCGGAAAGTTAACTAAGTTAATCATTAATACGTTAATCTGTCGAAAATTTAACGGAAGTTAAAGTTAGTCCGTTAATCGTTAAACTTAACTTTCTATACAATGAAAAAAATTTTCTTCTCTCCCCTGAATTTGCCTATAAATGTATCAAGACTTCAAAATTCTTCATCTCTTTCCTTTTGAAGAATATACGAACACTAGAGTGTATAATAAGTGAGATTTAAAAAGATTTTGCGAAATGAAAACAAATGTCAAAATTGAGAATCAACTGAACAATTGAATTGAACGCAATATCCAATTTTTATAAAAATAGCAAGTTAAAAATTGACTACATTCACTGTTCTCGACACTTGTTCATATCCCTGTTGGAAGTATAAAGATAGAAAGTCTATCTATTTGAATCTTTTTCAAACTTCAGGATTGAAATAGAAAAAAAAAAATGAATCCAAATGTATCCATCCCTATCCATGCTAATCTATTTCTATCTTTTTTCTAAAAACTACAATAATCTCTTTCCTTTTGAATTTCAATATTTCTATCCTTCTGTATCCTTCGTCTATCTTTGCCAATAATTTCCTACCCTCCATCTATCCACGTCAATCTTTCTTTATTCTCCGCCTATCACTAATCATTTTCTATCCCTTTTGCAATCTATAGCAGTGCCTATCTTTTTCAATCCCTACTTTACTATACATGTCTATCCATGGTCTATCCATTTCAATCTTTACCATTCCTATCCATCTCTAACCTTATATAGTCTTTTCAATCCTTTCCTATCTCTCTTGAAGTATATTACTAAGCCCATCCTCTCCAATCAGTACATTTCTATCCATGTGTATCCTAATCGAGTCACCTCAATCCTTATTAATATAATAATCTCAATCTTGTTCTATCCTTTTTTGTAGCATACTATCAAGACTATCCGTTTCAATATTTATCTTTCTATCTATATCTATCGTTGTATAGTAATTTCAATCCTTTTCTGTCTCTCTTGAATAGTATTACCAAGTGTATCCTTTTCAATCACTACATTTTTATCCATGTGTATCCTAATCGAGTCATCTCAATCCTTTTCTATCCTTTTGCTTCCTCATAGAGGAAGCTTTGTGGTAGTGACAAAATCCAGTTTCCTAAAAAAAGTTTTTTTAAACATATTATGTCAATATATCTAATGTTTTAGATAATGTCAATATATCTAACATGATGTCCTGAAAAATTGTCCGGATGTGTGTGTGTGTGCGTGTGTGTGTGTGTGTGTGTGTGTGTGTGTGTGTTACGATCCAGCAATTACTTGAAAACGCGTAGAGATAAATTGATGAAATTTTGCATAGTTATTTCATTATACACCTAGTTGAATTTCTTACAATGGTTTAACAAAATATTTAATTTTACAAGTTTTATGTACTTTTATAATTTTCTTAAAATTAATTTTTTCATTATAACTTCTAAAATAATCAAAATTCAAAGATGATGTAAGGAAAAGGTAGATTCCTTGTGTCGAAACGAATCGCTTGACCTATATTATTAATGCATTTCATTGAAAAATAGGGATGTTATGGTTAATTGTATTTTCAAAAATTAATTTTTCGACTATAACTTTTCAAATAATCAAAATTTTGACTTGACATAAGGAAAATAAATGTTCCTTGCATCGAGACGAATCGATTGGTCTATAATATTATTTCATTTCAATGAAAAATAACAAAATTATTCATCTATTTAATTTTGAAAAATTAGTTTTTCAACTATAACTTCTCTAATATTCAAAATTCGAAGCTGACGTAAGGAAAATAAAGGTTCCTTGCGTCGAGACGAATCGATTGACCTATAAGATTAATGCATTTCATTGAAAAATAAGAAAATTGTGCTTTATTGTAATTTTTGAAAATGAATTTTTCGAATATAACTTCTCAAATAATCAAAATTTAATGTTGATGTAAAGAATAATTAATGCTTCCTCTATGAGGAAGCAAATCATATTTGCTTACAGGAAGCAAAGTGCTCATTGAATGAGCACAAAAGTTGATACAACTTCACAGCTAGTTTACAATCTACTAGGAAGTCTATCCTTTCATTCCATACCTTTATATCCACATCTATCCACGTATAATAATTTCAATCCCTCACTATCTTTCTTGAAGTATACTATCAAGTCTATCCATTTCAATCCATACCTTTATGTCCACATCTATCCACGTATAATAATTTCAATCACTCTCTATCTCTCTTGAAGTATACTATCAAGTCTATCCATTTCAATATAGGTTAGTGATTATACTGACAAAGAGGTTGAAAGGGATAGAGATTGACAGACGAGAAATAAATGAGATTTAAGATATAAATTATTGATTTAACAAAGAGATTGAAAAAGATAGAGATGCTTAAACAAGGGATAGATTAGGATGGAGCTTTTTTGGATGAGTGATATTGGTTTTCACAACACAATATTATTATTATGCATGTTCAAAATTTGATAATTAATAAGTTTATAACTAAGGATGGAAAAAGATTGCAAATGGGAGATAGAAAAATATTCAAATTTTTTTTGAGATTGATTGAAAGATAGAAAAAGATAGAGAAAATGGATAGAACAGATTCAAATTTTTTGGAAGGGATAGAAAAAGATAGAAAAAGATAGAACCTAGTGAAAACGATGGATACACACAAAGATTGAAAAAAATAGCGTTTCATGGATGCAAAGTGTACACTTGGGAGGGATAGAAAATCACTATCCTTGTCTATCTTTTTACTTCCATACTCGTCTGTCTTTCTCTATCTCTTTCTTAATCTCAATTCTTTCTCTTCTTTCAATCCTCACTTCTCTATTCCTTCTTATTTCTCATCTATTCTCGTTTATACCTTTCTATATCCTTGTCAATCCCAATTCGGGATTTTCAATCCTATTTCTTACAGTCCTTACTTCTATATTCCATTCTACCTCTAATCTAGTCCGTTCGACATCTTTATATCTCCTTTTTGATGTGACCACGTGAAGCTCCGAGTGTTTGAAGCATGAATTTTCCAGAGCTCTTTCGGGTATGTGATATTGGTTATAAACAGAGAGCGGACGAGACTGGCTGTGAAGTTGCGCACCGAGCCAGGCTAGGCAGTTAACTCACTCGCTCTAACATCATAATGGTGTTAGAGCGAGTGACTATTGCGAAGTCGAGTGTATATCCCAATTTCTTTCTAAATGTCTTATCAAACTTGAGATTTATTAAAAAATCATTGCAGGCTTTTTTTAAATTTTTCGAAATTCTCTCTTGTTCTCGATTGATATCTCAAGAATCTTTATTGGCATTAAGAAATCAAAAGCAAAGAAAAAATATCGATCTTGTCATTTTCTTGTCATTTCTCGCTCAAATGCATCACTAATTGCCACGGGTGAGTATTCTATCCGCGATAGTTAAAAAGGAATGTCAAAATAGGTAGCGGATAGAAGGTGAGAGTTGGAAAATTATGGATTGGAACGGATAGGCAATATATTTTGTAGAGAATGGATTAAAGAAGATAAGTAATGATTGGCACAGATTAACATTCTATCAGTATTACATAATGAGAAAAATCAAAGTAGGTCTCGGATAGACGAGGACAAGGTTGCGATTAGAGATTCATGGAATAGGACGGATAGAGAATACATTCTTTAGAGAAGGGATTAAAGAGGATAAGCATTGATTGAAATGGATACATTTTTATTCTGCAATAGGTGACGAGATCAAATGTAAGTAGTTCACGTATTTATAAGGATTGAGTCGCGGATAAAAAATGAAGGATTGAAACTTATAAGTATAAAAATATCGATAGTAATACAGTTCAACTTCGATATAAGAGCTCCTTCGATAATAGCTCCAATGGCCTTGATGAGCTCGGAAGCTTCCTTCACTAAAAACCCTGCTCACGCTGCCTCGGGAATTGGGCGCAAAATCTCGAAAAGAGCTCGTAACATAGCGCAGCTTAATTTCAGTTTTTTCTCATTGAAAATGCTTTTATTAAAATTATTTTTCTAATTTGCATACAATGATTTTGTGTATTTGTGTACAGATAACTTTTAAACGAAAGTTCAAGTATTTACCGATTGATGATTTCGTATTTTATCCTATTCTAAAAAAGACATGCATTTCAGATAACTTCATGTTGCGTTCCTCATTTTGCGTTACCTTTTAGCTAACTTCATGCGTAGTGCGCTAACCTTATTGGTCAATTCATATGGCGCGCGAATTTAAATTGTCATTTCAGTTTCTATAGACGAAACACGCGCGCCTAATCTCGTAATAAAAAAAAAAGACGCCGCTTTTTCATTGCCGGCCGCGAGCTCTTTTTGAGATTACGTACTCACACACATTTCGTACACACGCGAAATTTCCGAGCTCGACGCCCAGCAGTGGGGTCCCCCTATTTCTCGGAATTCTTACCCTAACCGCCCGTGGGCGAGTTCTTATCGAGGTTGTACTGTACATAAAAACGGATACAAAAGGATTAAAAAGATAGTGACACCGGATAAGATTATTATTCAAACGGATAGACGGACAGCCAACGGATAAAAACGGATAGAAGGGTGTAAAAAAAAAGCATTCAAATGGATATATATGGATAGATGACGGATTAAAACTGATAAGTTTTCAATCCGTTTACTTCCAGTAGGGATATGTATATTTGTCAAGTAAAATGAGAATATCGAATTTTGCGGTTACAACTTGTATAAAATCGTCTTAAACAGATCGCCCTCATCCGAGAGTCTTCATGTCTTTGCAGATTCCAATAAGTTAGGTCGCAGTCAACGTCGCCGATAAAACTCAAAGGAGGTCAAAGGGGGACAGCGGTGCGAAAACAAAGCCGTAACTCAATAAGAACAATTCCCTGAGATGCTACAACTGAAATCGACAGAGCGTCACGACGTCTGGGGAGTTTCCGTTCTAAACCCAAACTCAAAAGTGGGTATATATGGTATCTTCATTACGGACGTTGAACTGTCCACGCATCCAAGACGAACTAGTTTTCTTTATGATTGACTTCTGTCCGACCCAGTTTGAATAATATACTGAACAGGTTATCGACAAGGCATCTCGTGCGGACGACAAATTTAATATCCTCAATCTGAACTTTTCACGTTTTTCTTCCCACTACGTGTCTAACATACGACAGGGTGGCTTCCAGAATGACTGTATCACCAACTGAGGAGCTTTACCGAGGATTTACGTCCGACTCAGTCACAGCTTTACTACTCAATCGGAAAAGAGAAAATTCACTCAACTCTTGATATTATTGCCCTTGATTTATTGGATTCTTAGAATATGCAGGGCGGCGGAATTCCTCGATATGAGCCCTGCTGGTAGTAAAGAGATAGAAATTCTATCCCTTTCTATCTCCTTGTCAATCTCAATTCGCTTTTATCACTTTTAATCTACAGTTCTATATCTCTTTCTATCTCCATTTCATTACACTTCCACGCCTATTTCTTTCAAGCCGCATTTCTCTATCTTTATCTATCTCGCGCCTATTCCATTCTATCTCTTTCTAACTCCATATGGGTTAAAATTGCTCCTCCCTGTTGGAAGTAAAAAGATAGAAAGTCTATCTATTTGAATCTTTTTCAATCTTCAGGATTGAAATAGAAAAGATAAATGAATCCAGATGTATTCACCCCTATCCATGCCAATCTATTTCTATCTCTTTTTTAATCTACAAGAAACTCTTTCCTTTTCAATCTCAATATTTCTATCTTTCTGTATCCTTCGTCTATCTTCGCCAATAATTTCCTATCCTCCATCTATCCACGCCAATCTTTCTTTATTCTCCATCTATCCACACCAATCTTTTTATATCCCTTTCGCAATCTATTGCAGCGCCTATCTTTTGCAATCCCTACTTCCCTATCTATGTCTATCCCTGGTCTAATCATTTGAATCCTTACTTATCTCTTTTACACGCTTATCCTTTTCAATCTCTACTAATCTATCCACATCAATCCTTGCATAATCATTTCAATCCTTTTCTATCACTCTTTAAGTATACTACCAAGTCTATGGATTTCAATCTATACCATTCTCTCCATCTCTATCCTTGTATAGTCATTTCAATCCTTTCCTGTCTCTCTTGAAGTGTATTACCAAGTCTATCCTTTTCAATCACTACCTTTCTATCCATGTCTATCCTTAATCTAATCATCTCAATCCTTTTCTATCCTTTTTACAAGTCTATCCATTTCAATCTTTATCTTTCTATCTATATCTATCTTTGTTGGATCACTTTAATACTTTTTTATCTATCTCAAACTATACTACCAAAACCCCATCCTTTTCAATCCTTATTCTTCTATCCACATCTATCCTTGTACAATCATTTGAATCTTTTTATACCATATATATTTTTCTATTTTTCTATGCCTAATCAACGCTGTTGTGACTCTTTTCGCAATTTGCAATTCTTTTAAATTCTAAAATCATGAAACTTATATACATTTTAATTATGATTATCAAATTAGTGCAGGAAAATAAAAAAATAAAGACATACTAAACAAGGAATATGATAAGTTAGAGATAAAAGGGGTCTGATAGAGATAGGTTAGAGATTATATTTACAAAAAGATTGCAAGGGATAGAGATGGATAGACAAGAAATAAATGAGGAGATTGAAGATATGTTATAGATTTAACAAAGAGATTAAAAGGGATAGAGTTAGGTAGACAAGGGATAGATTGGGATAGGGCTCGTTTGGATGAATGATTCTGATCTTTACAACACTATCCTTTTCTATCCAAAAATTTCTATCCATTTCTATCTTTCTACTTCCAACAGGGCTATCTCTTTCAATCGCCATATCTATATTCCTTCCTATTTCTCACCTATTATTGTCTATCCCCCTCTACTTCCTTATCAATCTCAATTCGCTTCTAACTCTTTCAATTCCCACTTCTTTATTCCTGTCTAACTCTCTCATATTCTCGTCTATACCTTTCTATCTTCTTGTCATTAAAAATTCGTTCCTATCTCTTTTAATCCCCACTGTTCTATCCCCTGCAATCTCTTCCCTACACTCATCTATCTCTCTCTATAATACATCTTTGTCAATCGATATTTATTGCTATGTGTTTCAATCCTCCGATTTCTATCTAAGTCTATTTATAAACCTATCTTTTTGAATATCTTCTTCTCTCTTGCAATTTAACTCTTTTCTATTCAAATTCATTCTTGTTTATCTCATTTTGGTTCAATTATATAGTTTTAAAAAGTAGTTATTTGCAATATGAGAGTATATTATTATATATACATATATAATATATAAATAAAATACATCTATAATAAGATAGGGAAGAGCGGATTAAAAGATAAAGGAATGGAACCATATTGATGCATGGAAATATGGAGTGGATCTGTAGATAGAAGTAACTGACAAGGAATAAGATAAGATAGAGGAAAGAGGGGATTGAAATAGTTAAGTTAGTGATTATACTGGAAAAGAGATTGAAAGAGATTTAAAAAGGCAGAGGTGGTTAGACGAAAGATAAATGAGGAAATAAAATAAATGTGGAAATTGAAAAATTGCTTTTTTCCATATAATTCTTAAGTCCTTCGTTAGCTCAGTGGTCTAAACGTTGGACGGCGAACTCGATGCGCGCGGATTCGCTTCTCTATGGATTCGAATCTTTCAGCGTTATATACGTTAGTGGTATGATTCGAATAATATGTATGTACAAAATATTGCAGTTGTAAAATTATTATGCATGTTTAAAAAATGAACATTAATAATTTAATAAGGGAGATATAGCCGTAGGGATAGAAAGATATACAAATTTCTTGTAAGGGAGATAGAATTAGGGATTAGAAAGCAACTTAATTTTATGCGTATAAATAGACTAAGAAATAGCGAGAGATAAATGTTACCAGAAATATAGATAGAGTGATGGATAGGAAGAGATAGATATTATCGGAGACAGGGATAGACTGAGAGATAGAAAGAAATAGATATTACCAGACACGGGGATACAATGTTGGATAGAAAAAAATAGCGTTTTGGGAATGCCAAATGGTTACTTTTGGAAGAGATAGAAAAGTTATATCTATTTGTATCTCCAAATTTCTATCTCTTTCTATCTATTTACTACCAGAAGAGAGAGGAACCGAGGAGTCTCTCCTTGCCCCTCAAGAGTCGCGCCATAAGATTCAAGGATCTATTGTCAGTAGTGCAGCTTGTTTACATTTTGAAAACTCTTTCTGTATGTACAGTGCCCTGCTTTAATGCCTTCCTTTGCAAACATGTCAACCCAACCCTGGTTTCCATTAGAATCTTATGGAAACCAGGGTTGGTTTGATATGTTTATAAAGGAAGACATTAATGCAGGTTGCAGGGCACTGTACAGTAACATTCATATAAGCCTTCCCTTGAAAACATGTCAACCCAACCCTGGTTTTCATTAGAATCTTATGGAAACCAGGGTTGGGTTGACTTGTTTTCAAGGAAAGGGATATATGAATGTTACTGTACTTCTAATCCGATTACACCCATGCGCAAAACTGGAAGTAAATCAAGAATTAAGTATATATTAGCGGATCGGCAATGGTACTTGTCAGTGCTAAGTTGCTACCAGTTGGTATTTCAGAGACCTATCTTATTGAAACATGATTCCTGTAACATCTCAGTTACCAAAACGATAGAGGGTAGAGAAATAATCACATACGAGCTAAACTACCATCAGTCAGTATTACAGGGATCTATTGTATTTTGTTATGGAAACTTAGCACGGAAATTATCTACTGTTGATACTGAACCTCAGTCAGTAAAACAATCGAGTTTAAAGTAACGAGTTTATGGTGATTTGGGCCTTGATATGTTACCATTAGTCGGAATTACAGTGACCTATATTATTGGTTGATTGATGGTGACTTATATATTAGTGTGAATCATCACCAAAATTGTGTTAATAACTTTAATCTTAGCACGAACATAAGACATTGTCGACAATGAACCTCAGCTAGGTGCATTGTAGTGTTTGTACATTGTTGATTTATTTTAATTGATTTATAATGATTGCTTGCATTATCATCAGTCGATATTGCAGGGGGTCTTTATTATCGACTTATACGAAGATATATGTCAGCTTCCTATTTACGAAATTAAGATGTAAACAAGCTCAATGGTGTAGAGGTTGCAAAGGGGGAAACTCTCAAGGATTCAATAACTTTCCGAGGACTGAGAACTGACTAAATAGACTGTAAGGGAGCGATGAACTTAAACATCAGGTAACAAGTAGTAGCAAGTAATAATTGAGTCAGACAAGTATAGTTCGGGCGGTTTGGGCCTGGGAGGTACGGAATGCCAGTTTGAACGCACCTGACCGGAATTTGGAAACAGCATTGCGCCAGTTGATTGTACTTCCATCTATTCTAGTCCAGACGTGTTTTGTCACGACGAGCCGGATTATTTAACGCGTTGATAATTCTAGAGTCAACCAACACCACGCGTTTTGCATTTTCGTGATCGAGAGATCTGAAATTCGAAATTCAAAGATGTGAATGTGAAGTCTAGAGGGAATTTTAATGAGTGGGATATTTCAGTCAAATTAATGTTCTGAATATTTTTCTAGTTTAATGATAAAATATATATTTAATATGCACAATAGAGGACTGCAAATCGACAAACACTAGTTTACTTTTCGTTACTGTCTATCATTCGTTATACTCAAATATATTTTGATGTTATTTTATATAACTTAATAACACAAAACTATATAGATTTTGGTTCAAACTATGATTGAAAAATAAATAAAGTTGTAAGGATTGAAAGAGATAGGAGCAAACGGTGATTGATAAAGAGATAGAAAGATATTGATGGGGATAGAAAAGAGATTGAAAAATATATAGAAGTGGGGATTGAAAGAGATAGGCACAAAGAGATAAGTGGAGATATGCAAGAGATTGAATTAGATGAACAATTTTTATCCGTTTCTATCTGAAACGGTGATAGAAAGAGATAGGATTTCCATCTCTTTACACTCGACTTCCGCAATAGTCACCACCGCAATAGTCATAATTTTGCAATAGTCACCAATTTCCTTCCGCAATAGTCACCAGCTATTCTCTCAATTGCCACTTGATACCACTGCACATGCGCTGCGTTCGGCACCTGATTGGTTACAAACGCAAACCACACAATACGCAATACGCATGCGCAATCTATGTGACATTTGAGATACGGAAAGTGGTGACTATTGCGGGGGCAACTGTTTCGGATTTGGTGACTATTGCGGAAGTCGAGTATACTTCCAGCAATACTTAATACAATACTTCCCTTCTCTCAATAGTCATATCAATGACGCATGCGTCACATCCTTTGCGCATGCGTATTGCGTATAAAATAATTTTTTTTATAATTTTAAATTGCGCGCGAATAGCAACGAACCAGATGCCGAATGCTATGGCATGCGCAGTGGTATCAAGTGTTTATTGAAAGAGATTCTGGTTAAGGGGGTAGTCTGCTTTAGATGGGCTAAAATAAACGTTTTTTCGGGAATTTTTTTAGGACAGAAAAAAATTAGCAAGTCTAGCGGCTTTTTTACCATATTTTAATGCATAATTGAACACTCTAAAAAAAATTTGTTCAGGGAAACATATTGAAAAATAGTTGATTTGTATATGTGTGTAACATTCTGTACTTAAAGTCTCTAATCGGCGAGCAAGATAGAGCTCGTGATTTTCGTCTGAAACAAAAATCCCAATGAAAATTTTAATTCTCATATATTTTTCTTCTATGTGAACTAAGAAAGTTAATAAAAAAAAATTTTTTAAACAACTTTTTTAGCAATTTGAACTGAATTAAAAACAAAAAACACATTTTTCATTCAAACTCGCGAAAAAATTTTAATTTCACAATTTCTTCGTAATTTTCTCAGTTCACATAGAAGAAAAATATATGAGAATTAAAATTTTCGTTGGAATTTTTGTTTCAGACAAAAATTACGAGCTCTATCTTGCTCGCCGATTGGAGACTCCAAGTACAAAATGTTACACACATGTGTTGTGTATACAAATCAACTGTTTTTCAATATTTCTCCCTGAAAAAATTTTTTTCAGTGTTCAAATATGCATTAAAATATTGTAAAAAGGTCGCTAGACTTGCTAATTTTTTTCTGTGATAAAAAAATTCCCAAAAAAAAACGCTTATTTTTGGCCTTCTAAAGCAGACTACCCCCTTAATATAGAGAGAGGAATGCGGTTAAAATATTGGGAGATTGTTAATATTGGGGCGTTTAATATTGGGAGAGTCGAGTGTTCGTGGATAGATATGGATATAAAGGTATGGATTAAAAAGGATAGGATTCCTAGTAGATTGTAGAAATGATAGAAAAGGATTGAGATGATTAGATTAAGTATAGACATGGATTATAGAAATGTAGTGATTGAAAAGAATAGACTTGATAATACACTGCAAGAGAGATAGGAAAGGATTGAAATGACTATACAAAGATAGAGATGGATAGAATGGTAAAGATTGGAATGGATAGATTTGGTAGTATACTTCAAGAGAGATAGGAAAAGATTGAAATAAGATTATACAAGGATAGAAAGAGATAGATTACTAGAGATTGAAAAGGATAAGCGTGTAAAAGAGATAGGTACCCAGTGGACAAAAAATTTTAAAAAGTTTTTAGAACGTCCTAAAAACGTCCTATGTCAGGTCAAAAAACGTCCAATGTTCCAAATACGTCCTAAAAACGTCTTTGGAACATTGGACGTTTTTTGGTCTGACATAGGACGTTTTTACGATGTTTTTAGGAGGTTCTAAAAACTTCTTTAAATTGTTTGCTCACTAGGTAAGAATTCAAATGATTGGACAAAGGATAGACATGGATAGGAAAGTTGGGATTGAAAAAGATAGGCACGGCAGTAGATTGAAAAAGAAATATAATAAAAAGATTGGCTTTGATAGACGGAGAATAAGGAAAGGTTAGAGTGGATAAGTGGAGGATAGGAAATTATTGGCGAAGATAGAAAAGATGAAAATATTGAGGTTCAAAAGGAAATAGATTATTTTAGATTAAAAAAGAGATACAAATAGATTGGCATGAATAGAGATGGATACATTTGTATTCATTTTTCCATTCCACATATTTCAATCCTGAATATTGAAAAGGATTCGAATAGATACACTTTCTATTTTTTTTTTTACTTACATCAGCTAGGATACAGTGCCCTGCATTAATGCCTTCCTTTGTAAACATGTCAACCCAACCCTGGTTTCCATAAGATTCTAATGGAAACCAGGGT